>JAESVK010068983.1:0-36166 GCA_017140935.1 Hamamelis virginiana
GAAGGTTAATGAGTGTGTGTGACTGTGTACGTGAATATGTGGTGCTTTGAAGGTTAATGTGTGTGTGTGTGTGTGTGTGATGTTCGATCTTAATGACTCCTTCCGTGAATATGTGGTGTATGGTAATTAGTCACAAGGGAATTAGTTAATTTATGTGTATTTATGCCTGCCTCAATGTGTATGCAATGTGTACATGTCTATTTTCTCTTTAGTGCAAGGATATGATATTACCAAAGAAAATATATATAAGACCAAATTAAAAATTAATTAGTTTATTAATTACACTAGCACAAATTCTTTTATATGTCTTATTGCATTCATGTATTCTTCTTGTACATTTAGTATATTTCGTAGTCGAGTAAATGAATTGAAGAAGATAAAATAACCACTCAATTTTACTTTAGTATAATTATAGATCAAAGGTAATATGTATATATATATATTATATTTGTTAAGAGCTAGAGAGAACAAAGAGATGAGAGTGCTAGAATATAAGAGAATGTGTAACATTCTTCGCACGAGTATAATCACGAAATAGTGTGTATAGTAGCTATCTTGTGGCTGTTCAAACTAAGAAAGTTGTGGAAGATGCATTGGTTATGAGCATCTCCATCCCTGACTCAAACTCAAACTCAAACTCAAATTCAAATTTGAGTAAAAAACACCAAAAAACCTTCTCCAATCCTGACTCAAACTCAAACTCTCTCTATCTCTCTCTCTCTCTCCTGCAGAAGCTACATAAATAGTTGTTGGCAGTGACGACTCTCTCTCTCTCTCTCTCTCTCTCGACCTCCCTCTCCCTCTGTCTCGATCCCTCCCCTGCAGATCTGCGAAACCCTCTTTTGCAGAAATGGTTTGAAGGCCTTCGAAAGATGGGTCTGTAGGGTGTAGCGGGGAGTAAAATATAATTATTAAAAAGATTTGAGTAAAAATTTGAGTATATGATTGGAGAGCTCTCATTTAAAAGGGACTTTTTACTCAAATCCTGATTCAATTTAAGTTTGAGTTTGAATTTATGATTGGAGATGGTCTAAATATAAAAGAATTAGTTAATACTTTGAAAGGGTGCAGTAGTTCAATATAAAGAAATTTTATAAAACAAATTGATGTATTATTTTATTTTCATATACTAGAGAAAATTATCCAAAAGTTCTAATTTAAATTCTTTTTTACCCAATAGTCCCACCATATTTTTTTTTAAACTCAAAAGTCCTTTCAAACAATGCATCAGTTTCTTCAAAAATTAAAAAAACAAACTGATGTATAAAACTAAAGCATGCCGATAAAAACTAAAGCATTTTCGCATCAATTTTATAAAAAAAGACACATCAATTTCAATTCAAAAAAAAAAAAAACCACATTTGGAAACTGATGCAAACATTTCATGCAAATGCATTTGTTTCTATAAAGTAATAAAACTAAAAAACAAATCAATACATTTCTCATTAAACTATAGCGACCTTTGTTTTTGAACACATGTTTTGTGATCCCACCGTTTGATAACTCCTCTGCCTTTGTCCTAATTAGCCTTTCCTCCACACTCGTACTTGTGATCACCATCCTCTTCCTAGACCATTGCGAACCCTCTAGTGACCTTTGTTTCTTGATGAGGCTATTGAGATGCAATTTTAGATTGTTGAAATGGCAAAAGCTAAGTCCAGCTAGGTAAAATGCACAAAGATACATGCACTTAATTGTAGCAAAGGGTCCAGGTAAAAAACATAAAGATACATGTATTTTTGCGTATTCTAGATTTTGAGTTTTTCCTGGTTTTACAAGTTGTTCTCTATATAATCATTTTTTTTTTTTTTTTTTTTACAACCAAACACATTTTCTACATCGTTTTCTGTTTTCAAAGAAAATGAAAAAGAAAATTGTGAAAAGCCCAATACAGGTATATGAGGAGGGCTCAATACAAGTATCTGAAACTATAGCAAGCCTTTTATTTAGGCGATGTGGGATAAAGTGAATTTTATTATTCTACAATTAAAAATGACATGACAATCCCCCAGCCTATTGGAAATTGATCAGATAGAATGGACATGTCATGGTGCACTTGCATAATCCTACAATCAAGATGGTTCTTGAAGCTCTCCATCATCTTTTGGAACCTAAGTAGTTGTAGTCGTTCTTCTTCTCGACCAATCCTCTCTTCTTTTCGTTCTTTCTTCATTTGTTCTTGTTATTGCTTGGTGAAAGGTGAAATCTAAGAAAATAGTGACTAACTTATTAATGCAAAAGTATCAAATAATTATTCATCAAATTGGCAAAATACAGATTAATCAATAAATATAATTGTGAAAAAATATATATTGGAAATGTCCATATCCTGTATATTATGGACATATAATTTGTACATGGACAGATTACTTTCCAATTTATATTCTACAAGGCTCATTTTTTAATCCTTTTAGGCCTTCTTCAGATTTAAAGGAATCAATTGAGAAGGACATATTTCATGGAAGATCTTAAAATGAATAAATGAGAGAGAGAGAGAGAGAGAGAGCACCTTTTAGGTGTACCAAACAAGCATCCTTGATCTCATTGAACCCCAAGTTTAATACTTTCAATTTCTCAAGTCCTATGGAATATGTGAGACTCGATTAGTTCAAGGTCTGACAAAACTTCAAAATAAAAATAATAAAAACCATAAGGAAATTGAATATATTCCATGATTTCAACCCCAAAGAACCAATAAAGACAAATGAAACTCGCAAGAAAACTTCTTGCATCCATTATCAGGCATATTACAACTGTTAAGATTCGAATATAACAGGGCAGCAGCAGCTGCACAGAAACAAGCAAAGTTAGAAATCGAATCAAAACCAAAACTTTCTTTTTTATTGAATTTTTCCAAGTCTCAAAGGGTAAGTCTCACCAACAATCAAAGGGTAAGTCTCACCAACAAGGTAGGGAAGAATCTAAAATTTCAATAGTTGCCAAGTCTCTTAGTAAAAAAAAGGAAAATTCTTTATTCATCCAGCAAAGGTGAGGGGTTATACTAACTCTTGTAGTAGATAGGAAGTGCTCATTATGTTCACATAAAAAGGAAACTGAAATAGAACTTAAATGCTTCTAACATAATCTCATGAAATATCCAAGTAATATGGAAGCTGAGACAGGAGAAGTAAAATTCTATGGAAGGTGGTGCCACCTTGCCTTATGCAATAATATGAACATGAGCAGTACAGTAAAACTACCCTGTTTTATAAAGGTTATGAGTAGTTAAAAAAAAACAATCAATGAATGTGCAGTAAAGTTCCAAAAGAAAAATCAATGAATGTGCAGTAAGGTTATGAGCAGTAAAGTTCTCATGAAATCTCAATGAATGTGCTTCCAAAATAAAATTTCAAAGGCAAGTAGCTAGAGTTAGAAATCTGATCCCTTATAAAGGTTGAGTAGTTTAAAAAAAAAAAAAAAATCTCACCCCATGTGCTTTCCGCCTCCTGCATTTTTATTCCATGAACCCAGCATAGACTGCATGACCATACGAGCAATTGAATCTGGATCTGTCCAAGATGCTCCATTGAAAGCAACCGCAAATTGTGCCAGGGGAATATCATCATCAATAATCCTAACCTGATTTTTCATATAACGATTATAAAAAAGAAAGTTGTTAGAAGAATAACTATTACTGCAGTGGAAATAGCAGATAAACACACTAATCACTCTTTGTTGAATTTTGGGCCCTCTATCAAAACTACAAATAAATATGTGTGTGTGTGCGCGTGTAAGAGAGAGAGAGATAGAGAGAGAGAGAGAGAGAGAGAGTAAAGAGTATTTAGTATAAGTCCCCACAAAAAGGATGCTTAAGTCACACTGTCTCATCCTCAATCTCCCACCACTTTAAAAAGTGTGGTCAGGTTCTTTTGAATTAACCCAACTCCTTTTTTAGATTGAGTCCCATAACTCTTCCATCTCTTACTTATATGCAATAATATGCACATGAGCAGTACAGTCCACAAAACTACCCTGTTTTTGCCTTTTTCATGTTTTTTCCTTTCCATGGGTAGCCATAGACATGTCATTAATCATTTTCAATGGTGCGATATACCTGTTAGAGCAGTTGTAACAAGAGAAGGATAAATAATGGTTTCATAGAATGAAAATGAATTGAGTAAATTAAGCATAATATGGATCAAGTTGAAATTGTTCTTGAAAGCTTTTCGGTATCCATTCCTCTATTAACAGTAACTTAAAAGCTTTTCACTATCCATTCCTCATCTTCCTGGAAAAGGTTCACACCTTTAACTCAAGGATTTACTTCAGTTCTTGCTCTTTTTTAACATTCAATTTTTTACATGAGATGATGGTATTTAAATTTTTTGCGAAAGCAATTGGAAGTTAGAAACATAATCGAGCACAGACTTATTATGTGAATTATCAAAATTTTGAGGCATGGACTTGTTATATGAGTCTTCAGTTCTGTGAATGAAAGATGGCAACAACCAATAGGACTGATACCAGTTTTTTGTTTGGTCATGTGTCCTTCTACACTCCCTGTCATAGTATAATTCTTGATGATTGTGTGTTGTGAACTGCTAAAATTCTGAGCACAGGTCAGATTTGTGATGAATCTGCCATACCACCTCCAAAATGTTTATAAAGTATTATTGATATTGTAACAAAAGCTGTTTGAAAAAAATACATGGACAGGGTCAAAATTGTGCACTAAGAATATAGATTAAACCAGTGGAAGCCTAGTATGTCATGTGTAGCTCCAAAAACAAATAGAAGACTGCCACGCGGCCATTACAGTTAGCAGTGACCAAAAATTACCCAACACTGGGAATCATCAAGGAAAGGGACAACATAATAAGTGTGTTAGCACCAGGGTTGCACAATTAATCCAAAAAACGTCTACAGCTTTGAGAGTAATTACCTCTAAAATTTGATCTCTTTTGGGTTCATTTAGAAGATTGTCCTGCAAATCACGTGGAAGAATCTGCCAAATTGACAGAATAGCAAAATTGATTCAATACAGAGAAGAATTCATCCAACTCAAAAGTATAATGTAAACACAAACTATTATAGCAGATAATTTCGATTAAAAATTGTGAAGCAGAGATATATTCAATCTAGCATTATAAATACCTGAGACTTGGACCTTATGGATGAAGTAAGATGTGAATTAACTGCAAATTAGTCAGACAAGCAGGACATTAAGATTGTTTGCAAGCAGGAGAATATAGAGGTTCACAAAAATAACAATGGTAGTAACCACAAATACTGCCGCATTGGCCTTTCTACATATAAAGCAGCACTCTCTGGTTGCTTTTTCAAATCACAACAATCTAGAATTGTGTTATAAGCCAAAACACATTACTAGGATTTAATAAGAAAATAGAATTATGTTAGGCATTTTATCAAACAACTCTACTGCAGACGACACACCTTACAATTACCCATTTTATAATACATATTGATAGGATCGGTCTCAATGAACACATCACATTCTAGTCCCTTATAAGCTATCCAAATGAACACATCACATTTTATCAAACTCACTCACAGTTTTGATCAAATTCTGCTTATCCAAATGTGACTTCAATAATTCATAAATAAACCAACCAAATATAAAGACTGTTTCTGATTATATGTCCTTTAACAACTAAAATGTTTTCCAAAGAATTTCCAGAAGGCCTGAAACATCCAAAAGCTTTTTTCCACGTTCTAAAATTGCAGGCCCCTTAACAACTGAAAATGACCTAAAAACATGAGTTCTAAAAAAATTTCAAAGTTTTCATTTGGGGAATTGAAATGAAAACAGAAAACGTTACATGCGCAAACAGAGTATTGAATCAAAATTGCAAAGACGGTGAGAAAATTTGATTAAATTGGCACAAATCACATGCAATGAGACTCAAAACTTACAGAAAGTTACAGAGGATTTTTATGGGGATCAAATTAAAACTGTTCAACAAAGCATAAAAAAAATGTGAATCAACGAGGAGAAATCATAAAAGCATAAAGATTGTTGATGAGATTTGAGAAGGAACTCACTTCGATTTGGGAGCGAGCTCACTGGAGCTCACTGGATTTCACTGGAGCAGCGTGAAATTGATTTTCGTGCTTGAGATTTCTGCTTGCAGAGGAGATGAGGAAGAGTGAATCATAAAAGCATTTAAAAAAATGTGAATCAACCCTAGCTGTTTGCAGAGGAGATGAGAAAGAGCGAGAGAAGATTTTCGCGCTTGAGAAGCAATTTGAGATTTCCATGCTTGAGAAGATTTTCATATAAAAAAAAATGTGAATCAACAATTTGAGCTTCACGTGCTTTGAGATTTCTGTTTTTAAGAAAACAGAAAATGATATGCTATGGATAATGAGATTTCTGTGCTTGAGATTTCAGTGAGCATAAAAGCAGTTTTTTGTTTTCAGTTTTAGCATAAATCAAACAACGCCTTAGTAACCGAATTTTACAGTGGCTATAGATTTATAAAGAGCCACTAATAATTATCATGACTATAGTTAATAGTTAATATTATTTAAATAAGTAGAATTATTAGGGACCGAAATTACTGTTACTATAATTCTTAGATTTAGTAATGGAAATTACCATGGCTATAGTTAATAATATTTAAAAAACTAAAATTATTAGGGACAAAAATTATAGTTGTTATAATCATTAGATTTAATAACAGTAATTATAGTCACTAAAAAGTAAATTGCGACAGAACATATAGTGAAGGATAATTTTTTCAACATTAAAACAAAACAAAAAAAAAAAAAATAGAGTTTTAGCAAAGAAAACTTAGTGATAGAAATATTATTGTCCCTAAAAATATGTTTCAGCGACACTTTTAATTTCCATCCCTAAATTACCGTAGCTAAAAACATATTTTTCTTGTAGTGTTAGTACTGCAATATTCCTCAACTTTCGAAAATACCCATTAGTTAAATCTGGCGGAGCAAGTTGAGAATGTTGCATTCTCATCCAATCTAAACTTTTTGTTTGCTCATGTTTGATATACGTGTCACCCATTCTAAATGCATTGGGATCCTCTACTTGCATCCTTGAATACTTGCATCTACTAGCATTTAATTATCATGCTGACACGTCATTTTTTACCACATCCAACGGCTGAGAATAACTCTTACACCAAAACGACACATCAATGGCCGTTTCACAGGGCTGACGGGCGTAAGCCCTGTTTGGTCTATTTTTGTTTTGATGCTTAAGCATTTTTCTCAAGTAAAAATAAATAAATAAATAAATTCAAAAATCAAAATATGCCTAGACTGTACTGTACTGTATATATATATATATATATATATATATATATATATATATATATATTCCTATTTTTTTGCCTTTTGTTTATTTCATCTTTAATTATGCTTTTATTTAGTTACCATGCTTAAGCGTTGGGATAAGAGGAAATAAATAAAAGGGAAACAAATAGAAATAGAAATATCTATATATATGGGTCAAGTTCTCCTTACACCCTATTTTGACACCTATATTTACACCTCATTTTCAAAAAACTATCTATGATAGATATTTTGACGAACCAACCGTTGGATTCAATACATTTCTTATGCATATCATGTATACCAAAAATCATAGTGATCCAACGGTTAGATTTTAAGATATGTCGCTATAAAAAATTGTTATGTTTTTAATTAATAAAAAATATAATAGCTCTTCAAACTAATATTTTTTAAAAACTAACCGTTAGATCACTCCGATTTTTTTCATACTTGACAAACATAAGATAAGTATCTAATCTAACGGTCGGTTTCTCAAAATTTTCGATTTACAATGGTATTTGAAAACGAGATGTAAACATGTGTCAAAAAAGGGTGTAAGGGGAACCTATCCCTATATATATATATATATATATATATATATATATACACAGTCTAGGCGTATTTTGATTTTTGATTTTTATTTTTTTACTTGAGCAATAAGTTGAAAATGCTTAAGCATCAAAACAAAAATAGACCAAACAGGACTAAGGCCCGTTAGCCCGTTGAAATGGCCCTTGGTGTGTCGTTTTGGTGCAAGAGTTATTCTCAGCCAGCCTTTAGATGTGGTAAAAAATGATGTGTCAGCATGATAATTAAACGGTAGTAGATGCAAGTATTCAAGGATGCAAGTAGAGGATCCCAACACATTCTAAATGCATTGTTGGAGATGTTTCATTAGCGATTGATCGTAAGAAGTTGACCAAAATATAATGGGATGAATTGAAGTGATAAAGAAAGAGATTTTAAGAATGAAAAATATATATATTTGTAGTTAATTATATATGAAAATAATGAAGCCAATTGAACGACTGGAAAAGTTAGACAACTTTATAATTTGTTCAAGTCCGCTCCCTTTCTATTATTTATTAATTCTTCAAGGTGAAAACCGGCCTTCGATCAAGTAATCCTTTCTTTTTATTATCCATTAGTGCTGTAATTAAGTTGAGAAGTTTTCAAATCCGTATATCTTTTGCACCAAAGACAAGAATTCACTGTGGAATTCACAGCAAATTAGTCCAGGGATTCACACTCTTATAAATTAATAAGTATTGTAGTTGTTTCAAGTCATTTTCAAATTCTATTAACTTTATAAATAATAGAAAAAGAAGACCTATTCCTCATAACTAACTATTGTCGTACATAGAAGAATTTAGGTTAAAAAGAAGACCTGTGGATTTTAAAGTTCTTATTTTTGGGTTAAATTAAGCAGGATCTATCTTCTTCCTTTGAGCTTTCTGTTACGTCAGTGTGGCAGTTTTGATTAGGTATCAAATCCATACTGATTATAATTGCAAGTTAATAGTGATTTATGAGAGGTTGGCTTTATGCGCGCATGCAGCAGTGAAATTTTTATCGAGATCTTGACAATTTCACCAATGATAACTGAGAGGAATTGGTCACTACTACTATCCACATTATGACAATTTTTCTATAAATATGCTTGTGAATGAGAGGAATTGGTCACCACTCCAATCATCTTCTGGAGTAGAGAAACCATAGCAAAAATGGAGCCTGCTGCAGCTCCGGTACAGGAAGTCCACATTCCCGGAAAACTAATCATTATTGAAGTCTATGTCGCCTTAGTGGCCGCCTTTCTGGGGGTTCTTGTTTGCTTTGGGTCATTCAGGCGTCGTTCCCGTAGCAGTTTGTTCAAGAAAATTCTGTGGATAGGCTATATTTTGTGCACCGACGTGATAATCTACACAATGGGTCAGATGCAATCGGCTCCATTCCATAACGAACTGTTTGCTATTTGGGCATCGTTTGCGCTCATTGTCTTAGGAAGCGCTGATTCTATTTCTGCCTATAAAGTCGAAGACAATGAGCAAAAAACCAGATATGATTGGCAAATCACTGTTCAATCATTCTGGTTGGGCTGGTTGATGGCTGAGTATGCTCTTCGAGAAAAATTCAAGATCCTGCTTTCGTTGCTTTACCTTGTAATCCTACTGAAGATAGATGAAAGAGGTCGTACTTATATGTGGGCTAGTCGATCTGCTTTAGCAAGAAACACCAAACGGATCATGGATTTCATGGACTACTGCGAGAATGAATTGAACAATATTCAAGATGAAACAGGTGCTGCTCAGATGAAAGGATGCAATTACGTCGTGATAGGGGAAAACAAGATAACAGTGACGGCCAACCCGCCACTATACCAGAAGCAGTACGAGATCAAAGATGAAGTCATCAATATTCAAAAAATCTTGCAGTGCAAGGGGAAGCTTTTAACTGCCACGAGTGACCCAGATGACCGGCTGAAGGACATTTGCCTCTCATTTGCATTGCATAAGATTATTTGTCGGCGATTGGCTGGATATACTTTGTTGGAACGCCCTTGCGAGAATGCATGCAGTTTTGTTCGGGAGTGGCTACTTTTTAAGAAAGATGATTATGAAAGAGCATTCAGAGTAATTGAGGTAGAACTCGCTTTTCTTTTCGATTTATTATACACAAAGTACCCTGTTATTTTCGAGCCAGGACGACTAAAACTAAAGATAATCGAGCTTATCACCATAGTAGTTGGCTTTTTTGTTGCGATATCACTCCTGAACAATTACCAAACGCCTGAGGGACAAATTAACGTGAAAGTTCATGGCCACAATATTGATGTTGTAGTCACTGGTATAGTGATACTTGCAATCGTCTTGTTGGAGATTGTACAAATAGTCTTCCTTATTTTTTCAGATTGGGCAAAAGTAATCTTGCTTTGCAAATATGTGCAGAAGCCTTCATGGCAAGCGAGTAAATGTTTTGCAACGATGATAGAATTCATATGTGGCACACAATTGTTTCAACCTTGGGCTAGAAAAATTGGCCAATACTCGCTTCTTAGATGCTTTGATTATAACCCTCCAAGATGGAAATACAATTTTATAACTTCTATGTTTCTAGATAGGCCAGGAAATGGTCGAAATGAAAGCCCTCCAGCAAAATTGCCAGCAGAAGTAAAGAAAGCGATTATTCTCTCTCTTAGGAAGTACAATGATCAAAGAGTACTGACTAATGGGGAATCTTCTTTGCGCCGAAATGGAGTATTGAATGAGCTCTCTTGGGCATGTAAACTCGAGACCACCACTCATGTTATAATGGTATGGCACATAGCCACTGGCTTTTGTGAGGAACCATCACCTGCATCGGTTTCACATAGTCAAAGAGAGAACTTTATTGTTGCAACCAGCTTATCCAAGTATTGTGCTTACTTGGTGGCTTTTGCTCCAAGATTTTTACCCGACAATGCTTACGATTCGGAGTTCATTTTTGACCAGATAGTTAATGAAACCAGGGAGCTTTTGAACGGATGCCAGTCCATGGAAGTGAAGAAGCGAAAGATGACAGCAGTAGCTGATGAAGATGCTGGGAATAGTGTAATAAGAAATGGTGCAGTGCTTGGAAATCAACTTCATGGACTAGGAAATGAAGAGCTGCTATGGAAGATATTGGCAGAGTTCTGGGTAGAGATGATGTTGTTTGTTGCTCCATCAGATGATGCAACCATCCATGCTGAATATCTAGCCCAGGGTGGGGAGTTTGTAACCCACTTGTGGGCTTTGCTTTCTCATGTGGGCATTCTCAAGCGAGAATCAGTTGTACCAGAAATCTAACAGGAGTTCAGCTTGATCTGGTCACACACTGTTCGATTGGTAATGTGTTGTGTGTGAGTGGGGCCTATATATGTATGCAAGTATGAGGGTTAATCTTTCTGTGTGTGTGTGTGAATAAGTGTTGGTATATATTAATGACTGGAATACGTGGTGCCTTCACATGACCACGAATGTCTATGTGCGCTTAGAAAAATGGTAAATGTATTAATCACCACTTATACTATATCTTTTAGGGTTTTATACCAATATATAGGACCTGATATAAATGCTTATACCAGTGAGTCTTAATGGTTGTTGGTGATACATGGATATGTCGTTTTAGTGCATAAAAAAATACAATTGCCCATATATAAATTTGTTTCATATTTGGCGGTTACCAAAATACTTTATAAATATTCATATTTAAATTCCTAAAATCTCGCTCCTTTATATTTAGACAATTTTGAAATTTAAACTTTTGATTTTGGCTATCCAAGCGGGATTTTTGGATAGCAAAATCACTTTTAAAAAAAATTAAGCAAGCATATTTAGCTTTGATTAAATACAAAAATTTACATGAATGAAAATATACAATAAATCATAGTCAAGTTTCATGTATACATTTAACAAATCTTGGAGATACATGCATCTCTGAAAAAGATTTTTTTTAAAAGAAAAACCGACGGACATATATACATGCTTCTTTGAAAATATTTTATATTCAACATTGAACGACTGAAAAAGAAAAATACAGAGATAAATGTATATCTAGAAAAAAAAAAAGAATTAAAAGTAAAAATAAAAACACATAGTTACATGTATCTATGAAAAAGGCAAAAATACATGTATATCTTAAAAAGACTTTAAAAGCAACACATAGATACATGTATTTCAGGAAAAAAAAATCAACCTTTAGCATTAAACAACTTGAAAATAAAAATAAAATAAAATAACCATTAGCCTTTCATAAAAGAACATCATCCTCACAATGACCAAGTGAACTACATAAAACCAAAAGAAATAATATGCTAAACCAAAGCTAAAGGATGAACCAAAGAAGGATTAAACATACAAAAAAAAAAAAAAGAAAAAAAAAAGGCCTAAAGTGGAAGAAACTGGTGAGGAGGAATTGAAGGGACACCGAAACCCAAGCTAAAGAGGCTTTACTCGAATACCAAAACCAACTTCTGTGAGGTTGCAATCGAAGAATTTTAGGACATTAACAATCTTTCAGAAAGACTACCAGGCAGTTGGACAATCTTCCTAATCTTGAAGCCATTCCTTTGCTTCGGCTTAAGGGCTTGTATGTGACAAACAACTGACCCTCGTCCATATTTACTAACTTTTATTTTTGTTGCATCAACCCAACAATTAACACCAACCAATGATTTTCTAACCTTTATCTTAATTCAATTCAAAAACTTTCCATTATCTGATTGGTTTAGATAACTATTCAAATAAAAAAGCTTCCTAATAAAGACCCAATTAAATAAGATAATATTATGAAAACTAAAATCTAGTTGAAAAAAAAGGAAATGGTACATTAGACAATATATGTTATTAGTTGACTTTAAAATCTAGTTGCAAAGCATCATTTTGATTTTGGGATAAGAAAGCTTCATGATTACTTTAGCTAAAATAAGCATATTCTAAAAGAATTAATGGAAATATGTATATGCAAGGATGATACTATAAGGCCGGCTTTACACAAAGTTGCATAAGGTTGGCTCCCTATGGCCAATTTTAGAAAACAGTTCGTAAAACTGACCGTTGGATTAGATGCCCCTCCTTTTTATGTCATGCTTGCAAAAAGTTACAGTGATCTGACGGTTGGTTTTTAAAATATGTCATTGTGAAAATATGCAACTTATTTGTTCTTCAAAATATCACCATTTTTTTAACGGCAGCTATTTCAAAAACCAACCGTCGGATCACTATGATTTTTTGCTGGCATGACATACAGAGGAGGGGCATCTAATCCAACGGTCATTTTTACGAACTGTCATCTAAAATTGACCATATGGAGCCGACCTTACGCAACTTTGCGTAAGGCTGGCCTTATAGTATCGTCCCTGTGTATCTATATATGAGTCCCAATCTAGTAAGCATATGTTGAAGTGTGAAGCTCAAAGGGAATTGTCGGATGTATATTTTTAAAAACCGATCTTTGAATTTGATACCCTTATTATGATTTTACGTCCGGCAAAATTCACAGTGATTCGATGTAAGCATCTCAAAAATATAGACTGTGAAAAACTTTGACAGCTTAAAACTGTCACAATTTTTCTCAATGACATCTGGAAACCGACCATTGGATCACTGTGATTTTTGGCATGCCTTACATACATATGCATAGTTTCTAATCTAACGATCAGCTTTTCAAAATATGCATCCCACAATCACGTATGAGCTTCATGCTGCCTTCCATGTGCTGATAGGATCATTTCTGTATATGTATATATATGTCCACGTGAATTATCTCCTATAAAATTTTAATTCATGAGAAGTTAATTAAACAGTGACAACAAAAATGGATGATGCGGCGGAAGATATAAACAAGGGAATCGTCTACATGAATCCTTGAACTCCTTGAAGAACACAAGGAAAAAGAGAGAAAATAATCTCAAGCAATCTTATTAATAATAGTAATCAAAGTTATCCTTGACCCTTAGGTCTACAGCCCTATTTATAACAAACTACTCTTTGTGAAATAAGGAAACATAAACATAAGGAAACTCTAATAATAAGGAAACTAATTAGAAACAACTTAGGAAACTAACTAGATAAGAATAAACTCCCAAAACAGATAAACTCGGATAAAATCTCGATGTTGGATCGATCCAAGTTAAGTTTGGATCGATCCAAACAGAACCAACTCGGAATCATCGCCAAAGCTGGATCGATCCAATATAGACCTGGATCGATCTAATTTAATAAATTCCTCAAGGCAGAATGCATGACATTGCTGGATCGATCCACCATAGCTCCTGGATCGATCTAACATTTCTGGATCGATCCAAGTGCAAAAATTCTTGTTCTTTCCTTCTTTGCTTGCTTTTTGCTAATTTGTTCCATAAATCGATCCGCCATTTGATCTACATCAGTCTCCTCCACTTGAGAAAAACTCGACCTCGAGTTCAAGTTCGGATATAATGGCGCTTCCTCATGATACTCATACAAATCCGAAACATTGAAGGACTTTGAAATCTTCATATCAACGGGTAAATCAATGACATAAGCATTGTCGTTCAACTTCTTAAAAACCTTGTAAGGGCCATTCTTCTTCCGTTTAAGCTTAGCATATGTACCTACAGGAAATCTTTCACGGTGTAAGAACACCATCACCAAATCCCCTTCATTGAATATCTTCGATCTCCTATGCTTGTCAACACTAGCCTTTATCTTGGCATTATTTTCCTCCAATTTCTTTCTTACCTCTTCTTATACTTCTTGAGCTTGTTTAACCATAGCTTCAGCGGCTATGCTAACACCTGGACCCATAGGTAGTTTCACCAAATCAACCGGCATGCCTTGGTGGAGTCACGTATCCAAAAGAAAAAGGTGATCTCCCAATAGAACTATGGACGGCACTGTTATAAGAAAATTCACATTGTGGCAAAGCATAATCCCATTGCTTAGGTTTACCTCCACAAACACAACGAATTAAGTTCCCCAAGGTCCTATTAGTTACCTCCATTTTTCCATCCGTTTGAGGATGTGCTGTGATGCTCCGATTGAGAGAAGTGTCGAACATCCTCCACAAAGTAATCCAAAAATGGCTTAGAAATTTGATGTCTCGATCGGAAGTGATAGACGTGGGTACTCCATGCAAACAGACCACTTCTCTAAAGAACAACTTGGCTATGTGAGAGGCATCCGAAGTTTTTCGACATGGAATAAAATGGGTCGTCTTGGAAAAACAATCCACTACCACGGAAACAGAATCTATCCCGCGTTGAGTACGAGGTAGCCCCAACACAAAATCCATAGAAAGATCCACCCAAATAGTGTCGGGTACGGGTAATGGCATGTAAAGACCCGTATTTTGTGATTGCCTCTTGGATGATTGGCAAATATAACACTTTCTCACAAAATTACCAACATCCTTCCTCAGTTGAGGCCAAAAGTAACGCTCCGCTAATGTAGCGAAGGTATTGTCTCTCCCTAAATGACCACTTAATCCTCTACCATGTAGGTCTCGGATAAACTTCTCACGCAATGACGATCGAGGAACACACAAGTTATTGCCTTTAAACAAAAACCCATCTTTAAGCAAATAATCACTCACCGATTGGTTGGCGACGCATTTAGCCCAAACTTCTTTGAAGTCCTCATCCTCTTCATAAAGCTCTTTTAAGAACTCAAAGCCCACAATTTCTTGAGTCAAAGTAACAAGTAAGCTCACACGCTGACTCAAGGCATCCGCAACTAGATTTTGAACCCTGGACTTGTGTTGAATGTTGAAAGTAAACTTTTACAAGAAAGCTGCCCACCTCATGTGCATTCCATCCAACTTCTTTTGACTATTGACGAACTTCAAAGCTTGATGGTCAGTGTAAAGGACGAACTCCCTTTGAATTAAGTAGTGCTCCCAATGCTTCAAGGCTCTAAATACTGTGTAGAACTCTTGATCATATGTGCTCCATTTTTTACGGGATTCACTTAGTTTCTCACTAAAGAATGCCACCGGACGCTTCTCTTGTGACAAAACAGCCCCAACTCCTGCTCCACTAGCATCGCATTCCACTTCAAAAACCTTCTCAAAGCTCGGTAAGGCTAGAACAGGAGCTGTACACAATTTCTCTTTGATATTGACGAAGCTATTTTCCGCTTCATCACCCCCAAAAGAAACGACCATTCTTCAAGCACTCCATGATTGGCGCTACTATGGTGCTGAAATTTCTGATAAAACGGCGGTAGAAAGTAGCTAACCCATGGAAACTTCTCACTTCGGTGACGGTTTTGGGTGTAGATGTGAGACCCTGCAATTTAATTGCATGGTAGATAACCATATGTATGCATGAATATATGTATATATATCTATATGTATTTCTGCATATATAATAACATTTTTTTTATTCATTACTTTGATTGCACAAATGGCTTATTTTGATTGGGCAAAGTGTCAATAGATGTATGAGAGTCTAGCTTATTTATGGTGTATCTTAATGCACCCAAGAAATTCCACAATTTCTTGGTGACCAAGGTCACCAATGAGAAGCATCCAACTGGTTCCTTGGTGATCAAGGTCTCCAATGGGAAGCATCCAATTGGTTTAGCTGGGGGATAAAGTTGCTTTATGCTAGCCAATGGGGGATTGCCATTAGGAAGGGAGAGAGAGAGAGATTTTACTTGGTTAGCAAGAAGTAGGAGAGAGAGAGAGATATTTCGTGGTGGATAGTAAGGGAGGTCTGGAGAAGAAGAGAAGGGAAGAGAAGAAAGAGAAGGAGAAAGAAAAAAAAAAAAAACAGAGAAAATTTCCAGATTTCGGACTGCTGAAGGGGCAAGTTTGGAGCAACTTTTGGACACTCAGACTCATTCGAAAATCACAAGTAAGGTATGATTCTCATACCTTGTATACCCCATAATGGTTTTGAATGAAATTTAGGAATTTTGGGAGCCATTACAAGCTTCCAAAACTCACTCAAAGTTCATAAAAATCATGTTTTTATATGGTTTCATGTGAAATTCAATTATGTTACACACTACGAATTGGAACTCCACATGGCATTAAACCTTCTTCTTTTAGTCCTATTAAGATACCCTAGTGAGCCCAAGTTCCAATTATGAGTGTAGAGTGAGAATTTGTAGAGAGAGAAAGCTTAATTCCATGAAGCTTTAATGGTGGAAACCATGGAGATTTTTCAGTTTTCATGCCAAACGACCTAACTGAAAGTTGTGGCTATTTTTCATGGATACTAGAGGTTCAACCATGAATTATCATGGGGACCTCATATTTTTCCCATTATTATAATTATTTTTGGTGAATTTTCGAAGCCTTGGGAGAGAAAAATACCCGAAAAATAGAGGTTAATTCCAAAAATTCCAAATTTTGGATATGTTGTAGAGGAGGATTTTAGGGAAACTTAGAAACTGGTTTCATCGAATTTGGAGTTTTGTAGAGGGAGAAATGAAAGAAACAAAATATGAGAAAATGGAGAAAATTTGGAGAAGATGATGAATAGTGCCAGGGAGCATCCACGCGCACGTGGCGGCTCTTGTGGCTGCCACGTGTCCTCAAATTTTTTTCAAAATGTGTATTTTTCAACTTTAAACATGGTTGAAGTGGTTTGGGGTGTTTTTGATCACTAGAAAATTCCCGGAAAATTTTTAAAGTGTCGTGCAATTTTTAAAAGTCTAAATTTTGACTTAAACCCTATAGTTTTCTAACAAATTTTGCCTCAAACTACTTTATGAATGTTTTTATACATATTTTAGTAGTTTTGGTAAATAAAAATGGGACTGAGACCGCCCCATTAATTTTCTACAAATTTTTGAAATTCATTAAGGGTTTTGGGAGAAATTTTATTCACAAATGGGTTGAATTTCTGAAAGGAAATTATTCCCTCGACCTAGAACTAATCCTTAGACTTCTTTAGGATATGTTTTGAGTCAGAGTGCGCAGCGGAAGCGTGGTGGGTCCATAACCCATAGGCCACAGGATCGAAACCCAAAATTCTACGCAAACAAATGTTGAAAATAATGGTGAAATTGAATACAATTATTATTCTTGCTGTGATAATTATTTATTTATGATTTTATATGATTGGATAAATGCATAAATTATCCTACAATGAGACATATGCCTGAGTTGATATGCCATGAAGTGTATGCGTGAATTGTCATACATGAGCTGTAGACATGAGATATATGCCATGTTCATCGCATGAAATATTTGCATCTGGCATGAAGCACAATTACATGCGAGATATTGTGAAAAAGTGGTGGCTCCAGTGAGTGGGCATGATGATCCATACGCATAGCATTGATATAACTGGCATG
Source organism: Hamamelis virginiana (assembly GCA_017140935.1). NCBI lineage: Eukaryota > Viridiplantae > Streptophyta > Magnoliopsida > Saxifragales > Hamamelidaceae > Hamamelis > Hamamelis virginiana. The sequence continues at coordinate 18,060 of JAESVK010068983.1, forward strand.
CATATTATGAACTGTGATTATGAACTGGGGAAGTGAAGTGTTGAGATACCACCGATGGACAAAAGATCCTGGAAACAGTTAGTGCACTAATATATCACCCTTGCTAAAAACAGCAAGTAAACCCTCTTGTCAATGAGTGGCAATCGCGGTAGGTCGTAAAAAGGTGGGGACTGGGTGATATACATACCCTAGCACCGGGGGCGAAGGTATGCTGTTGTGGTGGATGGTTGTGTACCCTAAAATGAGGTAGCCATCCGTGTGAATTTTTCTGTTTTGCAGGACAGAGAAAATAGCATAACAGAGAAAATGGCAGGTATGACTGCATGAGCATTGCATCGTATATCTGTCATGTGCATAACACATACATATTGTGTGAGATCATTTATTGTGAAAGAGTGATGAATATCTTCTGTAATATGAAAATAATTTACAGATATGATGATCTTATTATGAGATGTTGATTTTTGCATTATGAAAATGAAATGTCTGATATTTCTTTTAAAAGCGTTGTGTGGTAATTGAGGTTTATGAATCTTACTGAGCAAAAGTGGTCTTGCTCACCCCGTGTTTTTCCCCCCCCACAGGACCAGCACATCAGTAAGCTTACATGGATATTTCGAGCATAGTGGATATCCTGGAAGTTTTTTTAGCAACACTGTTCATTCTCTATTGTGGACATTTGGCTTGGGTTTGTATAAAAATATATATACTTTGGGTACATTACAGGACTGTACTCGTGATATAGACTAGTACTCAGCGCTATCTTCTTTTGAGATGATGTACATATTTTAAATTTCCGCATTTGAGAATTTTGTAAAACCCTTATTAACTTTGAATGATGATATTTGAAGATAAGCGCTTGGTATTTTTGTCATTGTAGCACTTCCGCATAGGGGTTACCCTGTGAGGGGCGTTACAATTTTGTGGTATCAGAGCTATTGGTTGAGCGAGTACTAGTCACAAATGAGAAATAATGTCCATGAATAGATTACTGAATATGTGATGTCTGTGACTTCAGGTTTTGATTAGTAGGTCTAATTCTGAGGAGGAAGTCAGGTCACCCATAGAGACTAGTGATCCAGAGCCTGCTGACTCTGCAGAAGTTCGAGATATTTACTGTATAGAAGATATGCAAGCTCGAACTCACATAGGAGACGAGAGAATTGCAACATCTAGTCAGTTTCTTAGTAATGAGATTCCTACACCTGAGATCCTACCACAAGCCCGGATATATGGAGATCCTGCAGTTGCTTATGACTTTATGGGCACTACATGGGGATCCGACGGGTACGTAATAGGAAGTGTAGACAGGATTATTGATGATGTTATCGATGCAGCTTAGAATCGATATATTCGCGATAGCAACTATGTAAGTCGTACGTGTCCTGAGTTATCTCCCGAAGCTCAGCTTGGTATGCATAGTTTCTTAGCTGCTATGAAATTTTGGACGAGTAAGTTACATTTGGCTATACTAGATCGTGGTGATGAAAACCAAGACGAGGTACTGCTTGGACTGGGCGAGTATTTGTATTCGTTGCAGGCATCATCTTTTGATGAAGAAATTCCTATGGCTAATGATGATGAAGCAGGACCATCTCATGTAGGTCATTCTTCTTCAAATGACGAGGATGATGATCCTGAGGAGGAAGAGTGGGGTACAGATTAGATTAGTAGAAATCTTACTAGAGGTAGGAGTTTGTACATATATGCATGTAGGTGTATATATGTGAGTATGTATATATATGTATATATATGTATATATATATAGACTTGACGATGCTAATGTACACTGGATTCATTTTGTTGCTAGAATCCGTGTAATCTTATGTGGGCTAGTGAATGTTTTGACTAACACTTTGTATATATAAAAAAAAAAAAAATCTTTGATGTATAAAATGAACTTTTGTACATTGTGTTTGTGCAATATGTTAATTTGAGTTACTATGTGAATGGTTAAGGACTATGACTAGAAGAATGAGGTCTCTTCAAGGCTTACCTCCAACACCTTCAACTCCAGTAGATGTTCCAGAAAGTCAGGCTGGGACTTCCCGTCAGAATGTTAATACTGAAGGACCGCCTGTTACGCCAAGTCCACCCCCTGTCGAACCAAATCCACCCGTTGTTGAACCAAATCCACCAGCTGTTAATCCAGCTACGCGAATTTTGGAAGCCTTTTTCCAAAGAATGGATCAGCATTTCGCAGCGAGACCACCTATACCTCCAACTGCTGATACACTATTATCAAGATTTTTAAAACCAAACAAATTTGATGGAACGGGAGGCGCTACTCAAGCCGAACTCTGGATACAACATTTGGAGAACATCTATGAAGGATTATTGTGTTCGTCTAAAGAGAAAAGGCGACTGGCTGTATTTATGCTTGATGACGGAGCCAGATACTGGTGGAACCTAGTTAAAAGTACTATGGGAGAAGAACTCGCTGGGAGAATGACTTGGGAAAACTTCAGGAAGACCTTTTTCGGGAAGTATTTTCCAGAGGTCGAAAAAGAGAAAAGAAAGATGGAATTTATGACCTTGAAGCAAGGACAAATGAGTGTAACAGAGTATCAAAACAAATTTGAAGCATTATCTCGATTTGGGATGCATTTTATTGATACTCCTGAAAAGAAGACTCGAAAGTTTGTGAAGGGGCTTATTCCTCCACTTGGAAGGTTATTAGTGGGAGATTATGGATTAAGCTACGCGGATGTTGTCTATAAAGCTTTGCATATGGAAGATTACCATCAAGAGACTAAGAAGGAGGCAGAAATTCGGGGTAAAGGGAAATTTTCTCAGGCCCGAGGATCGTCTGGACAGGGTGGACCTAGTAACAAAAGAAGGAAGATTGATGTGAATCGTCCTAAAGCCGGAGGACAAGTGACTCCAAAGATTACTCCTACATCTGAGGTGACATGTTTCAATTGCGGCGAAAAAGGGCACATTTCGACTAATTGCCCTAAACCCTCGAAGCTGACATGCTACAATTGTGGAGGAGCAGGCCACAAGAGCAAAGATTGCAAGAAATCAAAGGCGAAACCTGGACCAACTCAACATGGAGCACGAGTGAACGCTTTAGCAATGATCCCTGACAGAGTAGAAATGGAAGGTACACTCACAGTTTTTCATAGTTGTGCTACAACTTTATTTGATACTGGTGCTACCCATTCCTTCATTTCTTCATTGTATGTGAACACCTTAGGTATAGAAACAACACCTTTAGACATGACTTTGTCAGTTTCTACACCTTTGGGGGCCAAGACTGATTTGACTCATGTGTGCAAAAATTGTGATATTCGAATAGCTGGTAGAGTGATGCCTGCTGAGTTGATTCTTCTGTCTATGAAGAACTTTGATGTAATACTTGGAATGGATTTGTTGACAACCTATGGTGCTACCTTGGATTGTCAACATAAAATAGTTAGATTCTTTGTTCCAGGGCTACCTGAATTAATTTTTCAATGTTCCCCTAGGGTAGATACCTTTGTGTCCGGGTATTTAGCATCCCTAGAGGAATCGAGTAGATCACAAACTTTAGATCAAATTCCTGTAGTTCGAGAGTATGAGGATGTATTTCACGAAATTTCGGGGCTACCTCCGAAGAGAGAGATTGATTTTTCGATTAAATTAATTCCTGGAACGACTCCTATTTCGGTTTCACTTTACCGAATGGCCAAGCTGGAGTTGGTGGAGTTAGACAAGCAACTAAAAGAACTTCTACGGCTGGGTTTCATACGAGAAAGTACATCTTCTTGGGGATCGCCAGTGCTGTTTGTCAAGAAAAAGGACGGATCATTGCGAATGTGTGTGGACTACAGGCGCCTAAATCAAGTCACTATCAAAAACAAGTGTGAGACCCCAAAATTTTGAATAGTAAATTTTCTAATGGTAAATTTTCAATAGTAAATTTTCTTAATTATTATTATTTTATTTTATTTATTGCACACTTGGCATTTTGCCATTGGGCAATGAAATGTGCCATGTGGTCATCAATTAAGAAGGGTGCATGAGAATTTATGTACACCCTTGGGTGACATCTAAAATGTGAATGGTGGGTAAATATGAATGGTGGATAAATGTGAATGGTGGGTATATATGAATGGTAAATATGAAAAGATGGTGGATGAATCTAAGAGTGGTAGTTAAATTTGAGAGTGGTAGATAAATTTGAGAATGGAAGATGAGAATGGTGGATTATCACCATGTGGACACCCCATTTTTACCATTTATTTCTACCATATGTCCATGCAAATGATCAACTAGAATAGCTGATCATTGGGTGAGGAATTGGCCTTGTAAAGACCAAATTGACCAAATTGCCCTTTTCTGAGGAAAAGGACAATTTATTATTTCATGTGTACATTTGGATTGGAATCAACCCATTTGTATTGCATTTGACTTTTGAGGTGTTTTAGAACATCCCTGTAAATTTTCATGGCATTCCGATGAGAGCTCGATAGGTAATTAGGGTTTTTGCGACTTGAAGGGCATTTTCGTCCTTTTTCTCGTATAATTTCCGAATGACCTCCGAATTCGAAACGGATTGTTTCATGAGGTTTATATGGATGTGGGGAGTGAATTTGGTATGTCAATTGAGCTTTTGAATGGTTGGGATGGATTCTCCCAAAATCGATCCCGCGGGTAAGGATGAGCCGAATTAGGGTTTCGATCAAATTGACCGTGAATTGGTCGTTTTCACCAAAACAAAAGATTTTCAAAACATGTTGTTAAGTGCCAATTTCATGTTGAAACCATGTTTTTAGAAGTGGTGCAAGCCTAATTGATCAATTTTACAAAACAGAGAATGGTCATTTGACCAATTTTGGCACAACCGGGTCGATTGGCTAGCTTTTTGCTAAAACCCTTGACCATGGTCAATTGATTTTAACCCAAAAACATTCTAAAAATGTGGAGGATCAAAGCACGGTCGTTTTGAGCCCTGAACCGTCGGATTTGGATCAAATTTGACCAAAATATGGCCAAAATTCGAAGACCCTTGAATTTGGGGATCGAAATATGGAAATTCAGCACGGTGACCATCCTAGCTAGGACGGCCAACCGTCCAGCCTAGGACGGCCAGCCGTCCAGGCTAGGACGGCCACCAGCATGGCTCGAGCCAATCTTGCCATTTTTGAAATCTTGACTTATTTTGGCCGATTTGATCTGATTTTTTGGCTCAAATACGAAGGGATTCGGCATTCAAACCCTAGGAAGACTCATCCTAGGCCTTAGGATCGTTTTTTAAAGAATTTAATCTCAACCATTCAATGCTTTTAACCCTAGCTCTATATATATTACACTATAGAGGTTCAAGAGGGAGGGAGAGAATTTTAGGGTTTGAGAGAGAAGAGGCTACAGATTTTTGAGGCTCCTCACTCTTGCACCATTGAAGGAGTAAGAGGAAAAGGCTGAAGGCTTGGAGGAGGCTAGCTAAGAAGGAGATCGAAGGGTAAACTTTTCACCTTGACCCTCTTTTTTTCATGATTTCTTGTGTAAGTTGATGAGGTTATGTTGTGAGTCTTCTTGATTTTCATATGATATGAATTCTTTTTTTCTCTTTTCTTTCTACTATAAGTATGTTTAATATGATAGGATTTAGTTTTATTAATTATTTCATGTCATATGCATGTTAGGGTTAGGTATATTATCGTTTCATGTGATTAAATGTGACTAGGGTTAATTTAGTAAAGGTTTTATGTAAGTATGCATGCTAGGATTAGTTTTGTTTTCTTTGATTTCGTATGTGTATGCATGATTAGGTTTAACTTTGTTGTTATATTATGTGAGTATGCATGTTAGGGTTAGTTTCTTGTGATTTTATGTGTATATGCATGTTAGGGTTAGTTTCTTGTGATTTTATGTGTGTATGCATGCTAGGGTTAGGTTTTCTTATTATTTTATGTTTAGCAATCATGATTAGGGTTATTTTTTATTATGATTTTATGTGGTTAAATAGGTTTAGGATTAATTTTGTTATTATTTTATGTTAGTATGTATGTTAGGGTTAGTTTCTTGTGATTTTACGTGTGTATTGCATGCTAGGGTTAGTTTCTTTGTTATGATTTATGTTTAGGATGAGTCCGTTGCTATTATTTCATGTATGTGAGCATGTTTAGAATAAAGGTTAATATTCATGTTATTATTCGAATCCCATGATAATTGATTGGTGATTTTAATGGTAATATGAGTACGTTGATGTGTATTTTGACATGTAAAGAGTCTTGAGTCTTTTTTATTGTACTTTTTTATGATTATTTGAACACTTGATTTGGATTTATTGGTTTGAATATATAAATTGTGTACGAGGGAGCGTGCGAAGGTAAGATCCTTCCCTTGTGTTTAAATTAATTGTTTGAGCATACTTTTGTTAGTTTTAATGTTATTTTGTGTACTAATCTAGTCAAGCATGCTAGTTAGGATTTTTGTTCATCACTTTAAATGGATTAATTATGTTAATTAAGTCCCATAGAGTCAAGGTTCAAATCTGTCCAGATTTGAACATGGGCTTAGATGAGGCTTAAATAACATTTTTAAGCCATGATTTCATGTATATTTTGTAGGTTAAATTTGTATATTATGTTAGTATGCATATTAGGCTTTTTTGTTCATTATTTTCCATGGATTAAGAATGATTTTTAGGTTATTTAAAGTATGTATTTAAATATGTCCAGATTTGAATATATATTTTAAAATGGCTTTATTATCATTTTTAAGCCATGTTTTCATAGTATTCTCGTAGTATATTCATGTAGGATGCATGCTAGGTCATTAACATGATTTTTATTACTTCTTTTTAAAGTTTTTAGGGTGATTTAAAGTCCGCTTTCAAATCTGTCCGGAATTGAAAATGGCCTTAAATGACTTCTAAAAATTATTTTAGGGCCAAAACCAACTTAGAAATATGCTTAGGTTCACATAGATTAATTAGTGTGCATTTAGGAGCATTTCCATGCATCTTTAGAATTGATTACTTGTTATTTGTTTAAATTTCAGCATGCATTGCATTAGGATTTTAGGGTTTCTAGATTAACTTTAGGGCTAGTTAGAGACCCTAGGCTAGGAAGGTCACTTGACCTTCCCTAGGAATTTCCTTTGTTGTAAAGATTGCCATCGGATTTGCGGGTTTTATTTGATTTGAGATGTCGATCTTCGAGAGATTTCCAAAAAGAATTTTGATGCAATATTTATGAAATAAATATGATTTTATGAGATATTTGATTATTAATTGATTTTCAAAAGATTTGAAATATTTTAAAAGATTTTTACTTTGGAATGAAATTCCTCTCAATATGGTTTGTTTTCTTGAAATATCTTTGAAAAAGATTTTCAATTGGAATTTAATTCTAAAGATAAGAATTATTTTAGAATATTTGGATTTTATGAATATCTTTTAATTTGAAATGATTTCAAATAAATGATTTTTGAATAAATGATTTTGAACAAACAAAAACTCTCGAAGTTAGAGTCTTGAATTAGGTTGAAATACCTTTGATTGATGTGATCGATTACAATAGGAGAGTCCTAGGGTAGCCGAACTACGTGGACTTTGATACTTGCTAGGTGATACTAGTAAGTTACGTAGGCGCTAATAGGGCTCAAGTCCGCCCTAGGATGCCCGTAGGGTGTCCTAGGTTCTTAGGGTTTGTTTGTATATATTTTTATTTATTTATTTATTAATGTAACTAATATGGATAATGCATTTATATCAATACTTTTTTGGTTGATTAGATTATTTAGGATTATTTGCATAAGAAATTTAAATAGCCCAAATAAATTAGAAGTCCTTTAATTAGGGCGAGGTGGGTGCCTACAAGTGAAAGCTTGGAACCTTCCCACGTCGTAACCTAGCCCCCGGATCCAACTCTGGTTCAAAGACTGTCTTTTCATTGAAAATGGAGTTTGTTTTGTTTTGATTTAAAAAATAAAATATTTTTCATGGTTTCCTTATTCCTTAAAAATAAGGTGGCGACTCCTTTGTTTTGATTTCTAAACCCCCCCTAATCACATCGCCCGGTGATGATGTGGACTCACACCATCAAAGCCCCGTCCGCGAGGCTGGTCCACAGAACTGGCGACTCCGCTGGGGATGTCGAGGGCTAAACTTCATTAATTTAATTGGGTTATTTAATTTCTTAAATTAATTAAAATCAACCACTTGCATTTGTGTGACTGCATATCATTTTAGTTATATTAGCTGCATGTCATTGTGTGATAGGACGATGTTGCCTTGCCAAACGATGGTCTAGTCCTGATCCCTGTCTCCACTCGACACTAGGGCAATCATGACGAAGCCATCAACCTATTGTCAAGTACCCTTCGGGGTATATCAATGACCAATCAGTACTGTTGGACCCACGCGGCACGCCATGTGTCACATGTGGTTAGGTATATGGATTGGTCTGCAATAGGAACCTTTGAACCCGCCTTTTGCATTAGTCCATGTAGACAGCCAAGTAGGACACTCTACCCTACAGTGCTTGCACACACCTGTTATGCTGCCGAAATTTCGACACATAATTGTACTGTTATACTGCCGAGATTCCTTTTGGTATTTAACTGTACCGTTATGCTGTCAAAATTTTCCCTTGGCACATACCTACGCCGTTATGCTGCCAAATTTCTTTTAGCACATAATTGTGTCGTTATGCTGCCAAAATTATCCCAATTTGATGTGAGCCTTGTTTGTGAATGCTAGAACTTAGGGATATGTACCCTTGGATAAACTTTGATATTTTTTAATATAGGCCCTTTATTTTAAGGATTTTGGTCCTTAGAATGAAAGGACTATTTTGAGGATGGAAGAGAATATTCTAAAGGTACATGCCCTTTTCTGTGATTAGGTTCTTTTGGTTTGTTTTGACTAAGACCTTCGATTCAAAGGAAAGTGCCCTGAGAATGAAGGACTGGTCCTTGGTGTTGCTCTTTGAGCCCTGTTTGGTCAATCATGTTTTATTTCCCTATTGGTGATTCTGATTTATTTCCTAATTTCTAAGGAAGTGCCCTTGTGAAATAGGGAAGTGAGTTGGAATTATGATAGGACGGTTTTCCCTTTTCTCCTTGCCTTCTATTTGGGTAGCACCTCTTTGATAGTCTGTCAATAGGTTTTGAGTATCATGGACTTGTCCCTTTTTTCTAAAAAGCCCATTTCATGGTGTAGAATTCTGGCCTGGCGTCGTGATTCTAGAGGGCGTCTTTTTAGTGTTGAACCCCCGAGTGTATCCTCAATGGCTGACGGAGAATCCAGTACCACTGCTACAGTGTTGAATGCTATCATGGACCGAATTGATGCCCTGGCCCGTGAGACTGAACAGATTAAGAAGATGTCCCAAGATAAACAGACCAGTACAGATCAGGTTAGGGAGGCCCATTTAGAGAACCCGAGAAGTACCTCTGATCCACCTATCCCGGCCCAAGTTGATGACAGTGCCAAGGCCCAGGCAGGAGCCAAATCTAAGCCCATTAATCTGGATGGCGAACCCAGTGGATCTGGATTCCTCTCTGGGGATCCGATCCTGTTGTCGAGTAAGGTTGAAGCCCTAGAGAAAGCCCTGAAGGGGATGCGTCGGTCTGATGACATGGTTGATGTGACCTCTTTTTCACTGTTCCCCAAGGCCCGTATGCCGTTCAGTTTTAAGATGCCTGAATTAGAGAAGTTTGATGGGATGGGTTGCCCTAAAACCCATTTGAAGATGTATGTGAGGGCGATGCAACCTCGTGGAGCCGATGATGAGCTGTTGGCTCAGATGTTTCATGAATCACTGAAAGGGTCAGCCTCGAAGTGGTTCTTATCCTTAGATGAGACTAAGCTGAAGACATGGGAGGATGTTTGCAATGAGTTCACTAATCACTACAAGTACAACACTGAGATTGATGTGACTCGTAGGGATCTTGAGACTACTAAGCAGGAACCGAGGGAGAGTTTCTCTGCTTTTATTTCTAGATGGAGGGCGAAAGCTTCGCAGATGACCCACAGGCCTACAAATGATGAACAGGTGCAGATGGTACTAAAGAGTCTCTTGCCTATCTACAACAAGTATTTGTTCTCACAGTACTTCCCTAACTTCAAAGCCCTTGTTATTGCCGGTACTCAAGTTGAAGATGCTCTGGCTAGTGGGGCTCTTAAGGCCGAAGAACCTTTCAGAAACCGCCAACCACCTCTCAACCGCAAACCCAACCCTGAAGTCAATGCCATTGCCCAACCTTTTCAGGCTACCCAAGCAAACCGCCCATTCCAAGCTAGAGAGCCAGCCCGCCAATTCACCAATCTATACATGTCCCTGGAACGTGTCCTCGAGAAATTGAAGGCACGTGGTCTCCTTACCCCTTTGGAACCCCGGCCTCTTCCAGACCCATTACCCAGAAACTTCAAGGAGAATGAGTATTGTCAGTTCCACCAATCTAAAGGCCATCACACCAACCAATGCATGCGCCTTCGCCATGAAATCCAAGACCTCATTGACAAGAAAGTCATTGCCCCACCAAATCCACCAAGTCAACCAAATGTCACCAGTAACCCTCTTCCAACCCATGCTGTACCACCACCAGCTCAAATCAACGCCCTGGGCCTCGACGACCCAAAAATTCGTCACCCAATCCGCCCATATGTCCCACTCAAAACTACCTTAACCGAAGCCTTTTACCAAGCCCGGTCCCAAGGCCTCATTACCCCACTCATACCCCGCTTCCGTAAGCCTTTTTGCCAGTACCACAACATCTTCGGGCATGACACGGAGAATTGCAGAGTTTTAGGGAAACTGATTCAGGATTTACTTGATGATGGAGAGTTATATCAGTATGAAGAACCTGAGCAACCTGAAGTTCTCGAAGAAGCTCCTAGAAGTGGGAATTCTCAACGTCAGTTGAAGAAGAGATACCTAGCGGGAGACCCAGAGGTCGGATTGTTAGGAGAGTCGAGTGGTAAGTTCGATTATTATGTGCTCTATTCATCGAGAAAGATTTCTGATGAACCTATCATTCCAACGGGTTGGGATGATTTACCTGCAGAAGTTGAACTAGATATTTCTTCTTCACCCGAAGGGTTGAGTCAAGATACCATGCAGAAACAGTTTGAGAATGGAACCTCTTCAGTTGTGAAGATCACCGGGGAAGACAGTGATTTGATCGGTATGATTGAATGGGAGGATCTCATGAGCACACCTGAGACCATAGAGAATCTGTGGGCTAGTGATGAGGAAGTAGACCATCTGACTCGAGGCGGACGCCATTTCAAGCCAGCTCATTTGGAAGCCAGTAATCCGTTAGGGGAATTAGAGAAGGGTCAGCGATCAGATGTCATAGAAGAAGAGGAAGAAATACTGAAACAGTTGAAGAGAACCCAGGCTAACATTACCATTTGGGGATTGCTCATGGCTTCACAGAAACATAGGCAGACAGTGCTTCGTTTGTTGAATCAGGTGCAGGTTCCTATTGATACGTCCCCTGAAGGTTTGGTAGGTTTGGTAAATCCGGTTCATCATGGACCATCCGTCTCATTTACTGAATCTGACTTACCCGAGAGTGGGAGTAATCATCTGCAAGCTTTGTACATCACTGTGGATATTTTGGGAAAGAGAGTTCCTTCAGTCTTGATTGACAATGGGTCAGCGTTGAATGTGTGTCCGCTTAGTACTACTACTACATTGGGGATTGAACCATCTGAGTTTTCGCCATCAGGACAGACTGTCAGGGCTTATGACAACACTCGCAGAGAAGTTGTGGGAATGGTGACTCTTCCAGTAGTTATTGGGCCGGTTGAATTCAATGTTGATTTTCAGATCCTAGATGTGCCAGCCAGTTTTAATCTGCTTTTGGGAAGACCGTGGATTCATCCGACCGGGGCTGTACCGTCTTCACTTCATCAAAAGATCAAGTTTCCTTATCAGGGGTCAGTGGTCACTTTGAAAGGGGATATGGAGATGAACCGAAATAGTCGAGTGCCAATCTGTGAGATCAGCCAGGAGTCATCAGAGTTGCTACTATCAGGGTTCGAGTATGTACAGGCTATCGAAGGAGAGCCCGAGCAGAAGGAGTTGATACCTCTTGATTATAATCCTCATGGGAATCTGCATGTAGGACAGATTATGAAAGGAATGGGATTCTTCCCTGGAATGGGATTGGGCCGAAGGTTGCAAGGCATCGCTGAAGTTTTGAAGTACCCGTCTGCTATCCATCCTTATGGGTTAGGCTACAAACCTACTAAGGAAGATAAGAAGATGATGGCTCAGAGGAAGAAACAAAAAGACTCCGCGAGGGCGAAAGGACGAACCTTTAACTCAACCCTTGAGCCATACAGACCAACTTTAAATGGGGCTTTCGTCAAGGAAGGTGATGATTTTCCATATTGTGGATTCCCTGAACCGTGCTACCTTGAGGATCAGAAGATCAGTGTACCTGGGTTTGAAATTTTCTTCAGTGATGAATGGTGTTCTCCTATTGCTTCAGGGATCGATGGTGCTGTTACTAGTGAGACTGGTAAGAAAGAAAGGGATTGGGTTGAAGACCTTGATGCTGGTGCCATGACAGATATGTTCGAGCAGGCGGTTCTGTGTCTCGAATTGCATACTTATGAAGTCGGGGCGATCTACCCAATTGAACCTACAACTCCACCCTTATCAAACTGGGGCTTTGAAGATTGTCCTTTCATCCATGATTGCGAGGAGATCGAGTCACTTCCATCTGATGATAACTTGTAGGTGTCTTCAGTAGAATAGGATTTCCCTGCTTTCTTTGTAGTAGTGTAGGATTTCCTTGTTTTCAATAAAAAAACCTCAACCTCATTTGAAGAGGTATGAGTGTCAGTTTGTTTCATCTTCTGTGTTCTGTTATTCAAATTTCAATCAATAAAAGAAGTATTCATTCTCTTCTCATCTCTCTTGCAGTGTCTCTTTTTTATCATCATTGGATTTGTATGGCGTGAATATAGACCCGCGAGAGGATGTTCCTCCTGAGCTCGACGAGCAATATGGAAAGGGGCACGCTCAACCTAACATGGATGAATTAATTTCAATCAATTTAGGGACGGATGAATCACCTAAAATAATTAAAATTGGATCAACACTGTCGCCACAAGAGAGAGAATCATTGGTAGAGGTTTTGAAAGAGAATATTGAAGCTTTCGCATGGTCGTACCAAGATATGCCAGGCATAGATCCCGACATTGTGCAACACTTCATCCCCACTGATCCGAACATGAAGCCAGTCAAGCAGAAGCTGCGGAGAATGAAACCAGAATGGGCCTTGAAGATTAAGGATGAGGTGGTCAAGCAGATGAATGCTGGATTTCTGCAAGTAGTGGAGTACCCAGAATGGTTAGCCAACATCGTTCCAGTGCCTAAGAAGGATGGGAAAGTACGAATGTGTGTCGATTTCAGAGATCTCAATAAGGCATGTCCTAAGGATGATTTCCCACTGCCCCATATAGATGTATTGGTTGACAACACTGCCGGCCATGCACTCTTGTCTTTTATGGACGGCTTTTCGGGTTACAACCAGATCAAAATGGCTTCCCAAGATATGGAAAAGACTGCCTTCATCACACAATGGGGAACATTTTGTTATCGGGTTATGCCCTTCGGCCTTAAGAATGCTGGCACGACATACCAAAGGATGGCTACCACACTGCTGCATGATTTGATTCACAAGGAGGTGGAAGTGTACGTAGATGATATGATTGTGAAGTCTGTGGATAGGGAAGGACATTTAGCTGCTCTGAGGAAGTTCTTTGAAAGAATTATCAAGTACAAGCTGCGTTTGAACCCTCAAAAATGTGCCTTCGGAGTGACTGCTGGGAAGCTGCTCGGTTTCATGATCACACAGAGAGGGATAGAAGTAGATCCGGGGAAAATCAAAGCCATCATGGAGATGCAACCACCAAAGACAGAAAAAGAAATCCGGGGATTTTTGGGGAGAATTCAGTTTATCAGCCGCTTCATAGCACAGTTGACGACTATCTGCGAGCCGATTTTCAAGCTGCTAAAGAAGGATGTACCGACTAAGTGGAATGAGGAATGTCAAGAGGCATTTGATACCATCAGAAGGTATTTGAGCAATCCACCAATCCTGGTTCCCCCGCGACAAGGTGAACCGTTATTACTCTATTTAACTGTCACCGAAACCGCGATGGGAGCTATGTTAGCTCAATATCTTGAAAAATCCTTGAAAGAGAATGCCATCTACTACCTCAGCAAGAAGATGACGGATTATGAAGTAAACTATAGTGCTCTAGAAAAGACATGCGTGGCATTGGTGTGGGCAACTCAAAAGCTTCGCCATTACATGATGTCTTTCCAAGTACTTTTGATCAGTCGAATGGACCCGTTGAAGTATCTGCTTGAGAAGCCTGCTTTGTCCTATAAAACAGCGCGGTGGTTATTGTTATTGTCAGAATTCGACATTCAATATGTACTGCAGAAATCAGTGAAAGGAAGAGCTATAGCAGAACACCTGGCAGAATGTGCCACTTCACAATCAGACGATGGCAATTACCAGTTCCCGGATGAAGAAATCCTTGTGGTAGAGAAGAAGGTGTGGAAAGTGCACTTCGATGGAGCATTGAATAGGAAAGGATGTGGCATAGGAGTTTGTCTGGAGACACCTGAAGATGTGATGATACCTGTGGCAGTGAAACTGAACTTTAAGGCAACCAATAACATAGCTGAGTATGAGGCTTGCATTTTAGCCTTGGAATCAGCATTGGCCTTGGGAGTAGAAGAGCTTGAAGTGTATGGGGATTCAGCCCTTATCATATGCCAGACTAGAGGAGAATGGAAGACTAAGGATGAGAAGTTACTGCCATATCACGATTATCTAGAGGCACTGACGAAAGAATTCCGTCAAATAAAATTCTTTTACCTGTCTAGGCAAAAGAACAAGTTTGCGGATGCCTTAGCCACTCTAGCATCCATGGCGGAGATCCCAATGGAAGGGGGAGTAGCACCGATGATCATTGAATCTAGAGAAGAACCCATCTACTGTTGTGCCCTAAGGGAAGGAGAACCAAACGACGGGAAGCCATGGTACCATGACATTCAGCAGTACTTAGAAAAAGGAGAATATCTACCAGAAGCATCCTATGTTGACCGAAGAACTTTGAGAAGGTTGGCTAGCCAGTTCATCTTGTGCAGTGGGAAATTGTATAAAAGATCTTATGACGGTGTCCATCTCTTGTGTGTAACAGAAGATGAAGCAGAACGGATCATTCAGGAAATACATGAAGGGGCTGGGGCTCCACACATGAATGGGTATATGCTTGCGAAGAAGATTCTGAGACTGGGTTACTATTGGTCGACCTTAGAAGGTGATTGTGCTAAACATGTTAAGAAATGCCATAAGTGCCAAGTGTTTGCAAGTGGTAAGCATCAGCCATCCATGCCACTCACTACCATGTCATCACCATGGCCGTTTGCAACATGGGGCATTGATATCATTGGTAAGATCACTCCTGCGGCCTCGAATGGGCACGAGTACATACTGGTGGCTATTGATTACTTTACCAAGTGGGTAGAAGCAGCGTCGTACAAGACTTTGAATGCTAAGCAGGTTGCCAAGTTCATACAGTGCAACATCATCTACCGATATGGAGTGCCACATGAGTTTATTTCAGACAATGGGCAGCATTTCAAAAAAGAGACCGAAGAGCTTCTTAAGAAATATGGTATAGTACATCACCATTCATCTCCTTACCGTCCGCAGACTAATGGAGCAGTGGAGGCAGCTAATAAGAATTTGAAAACCATTTTGAAGAAGACCACTGATACGTACAATGATTGGCATGAGAAGTTGCCTCTGGCATTGTGGGGCTATCGCACATCCATTAGAGCGTCAACTGGGGCTACGCCTTACTCGTTAGTGTATGGTATGGAAGCAGTGTTACCAATTGAGTTAGAGATACCTTCACTAAGGGTAGTTATGGAAAGCCAACTAGCAGAAGTTGATTGGATGAGGGATAGATATGAACAGCTGTCCCTAATTGACGAGAAGAGATTGAGGGCCCTGTACCATGTTCAAGGCTATCAGAGAAGGATAGCTCGAGCATTCAACAAGAGAGTTAAAAACAGGGGCTTAAAGAAAGGGGATTTGGTACTCAAAGAAATCAGAATGCCGATTCATGATCCGAGAGGGAAGTTCAAGCCAAGTTGGGTGGGACCCTACATCATCAAAGAGATACTATCAGGCGGAGCCGTGCGTCTTATGGATATAGATGGGATCGAATTCTCTCAACCTACCAATTTGGATCAATTGAAAAAGTATCATGTATAAATAAAAATAAAAAAGAAGAAAAAGCCCGCTAGGTAGAAAACCTGAAAAGGCTGCTTAGGCAAAAATTAGGGCAAAAGCTCGCTAGGTAGAAAACCTGCAAAGGCTGCCTAGGCAAAAAGTAGAGCATTCAAATAAAAAAGAAAAAAAAAAAAAAAAACGAACCCACCAAAGACAAAAACCAGAAAAAAAAAAAAAAAAAGAAAAAATGCTTTTCAATTGATCCCACGAACTACAAGGACCTGATTCTCCAAGTATTCAAAACAAGAAAGTTGAAAGTTTTATGAAAAAAAAAGAAATATTCAGAGGATGGAGATATGTAGGCAACCCATAAAGTTACCTTGGGTGCGGTCCAATTCTTTAAGGCAAAACAACCCTGTGTTTGTTTTCAATGGTAATTGTTTGAAGTGATTTATTCAAAACTAAAAAGATAGAATTCTTTTATTCATGAAATGAAGAGAAACCTTTCAAAGGTCTATTACATGTCATATGATTCTAATTCCATTCATTCTGAATAATAAAAAGCATGGGAAATATGTTTCAAAAGTTTATCAATTCCTTTGTTCCTTCCTGGAAATTCCTTCAGAGTCATCATCTCTTCTTCTCTTGTAAAGTACTACTTGTAAAGCATTAGGTGGAAGTGACGAAGTATCCCCTCGCTCTTTAGATGAAAGACTTTCGATAAGTCCTGAGATCCTAGCCTTCATTTCTTGTCCCCGAGTTCCCACAGTTTGAGATAACCAGTGCCTATAAGCCTCATCCAATTCAAAAGGCCTATGAGAGAAATCAATGAGAGCTGTGTGCAATACAGTTGGCCACCTTGACATCAAAGCCTTCACCACTAATGGAAAGATCGCCTTGGAAGTATAAGTATGCTTTAAGAGAGATGAAATTGTCTGTTTGATTCCCATTTGGCGAAGCAATCGGGTTGCTCAATAAAAAGAATTACATTTCAACCCTACCAGAATTACCGCAGAATAACCTGGAAAACGGAGCAGATAATGGCTAGAACAGTTCCAGTCATGTACATACACCATAAAAGTGAGAAAAACTTGTTTTAGTACAGATATTTACAAGTTACAAAGAGAAACCCCGTGTCTCACAGGGGATTGATCAACGTCTTCGAGAGTTCCTCCTTATCCCTCTGCTAGATCCCTCGCCAGCTGAAGAATGACGTGGTGGGTCAGGTGCCTGAAACGGTGTTCACAGTTTGATCAGTTTGTGAAAAGGGAAGGAAGCTGAATTTAAGAATGTGATTTGAAGTTACCTGTTGACGAGTGAGAGCGGAAGTCCTCAAGCTCATCCTGCGAAGGTCACGCCTCATGGCAGTAGTAAGATCAATGTAATCCTGGCAATACTCTCGAGGGACCTGTCAGAAATGAATAATGACAGTGTATCAGTGGGAATGCATGTACAGTTGTTTGATTCAGTGGGAGGTTCACCTGTTCGTAAGAAGGATCTATGTGATAACCCTCATCGACTGAAGGTCGTGAAATAGTGGAAGTCACGAAGTTATCTTCAACTATCAGCTCGATGTTCCAGTCTGTAGGCTGCAAGGCAGGAGGCCTATTTGTGTCTTGATCATCATCACCAGCAGCAGCTCTAGAGCTTTGTCCCCGGGAACGGCGACTCTGTGGACATAAAGATGAAGTTTTGTGATTGCATTTACAGGGATGAAAGAAAGTGTTATATTTACATACTCTTTGAGGAGGTTCTCCAGTTGCCAACGGGCGCATCAAGAATTGTTGACAGAAGACCTCGTAGCTCGCATCAGAGAAAAGGAAAGCAGAAAGATCCACTCCTCTCTTAGACTCTAATAGGGCCTCGCCCTTCAGTTTATCAGTATGGCGCATATT
>JAESVK010068987.1:1551-16121 GCA_017140935.1 Hamamelis virginiana
AAATTAAAGAATTTAGTAGGCAAATCATGCACACAATTTTCAAAAAATTTTATGCATGGGCATTTCAAACTATCATATATGATTCAAACCTACTCAAAACTACTACAAATTAATTAGCATAGTGATATTAAAAATGGAATGTTTATATATTGAGAAAAAGCAGTAGATAGTGAGCCTCAAGTCCAAATTTTCTCCCTTTCTTTCACTTCTCCTCTCATTTTCTATCTTTTCTTCTCTCTTTTTTTTCCCTGGCCAACTCAAACTCTTTCTTATGAATAAATTACGTACATAATGTATCATATATATAATGCATATAATATATAACTAATATAAGGATTTTTTAAAAGTCGGACACTCGGAAATATATGCACCCCTTGAAAATAATCATTGTTGTTTCTTTATTAATTAAGATCTTTTGAAGGAGATAAGATCTTCTGAATCTGAAACAATTAATTAAGAATTAAAAGGTTTTATGTTTATTCTATTTTAATGAAAGATGCATATCAATATGCATGCATGGATCATACTTTTCGGTCCACTTCAAACCCATTATATATATAAATAGAGAGAGAGAGAGAGAGAGAGAGAGAGAGAGAGAGATTATCAAGTCAGCATTTGCTGACTTTTTGCAGTGGTCGTTAGATTTCTTCCATGGTTAAGATCGAGCTGCCACTGTACTGTGAAACTCAGCAAGTGCAAACAGGATCATTTCTATATATATATACACTATAACAAAACATGTAAAATGGGACACTCAAAAAGTGTCGCAATAGGTATATACTATTAGAACTCCCAAATAAGAGAAGTTTCCTAAAGAAAGCCCTTTAAGAGATTCTTTAGTTTTCTTCCTAAAGTCCTAATTAATGATTCTTTCCTGTGACAAGTCCCAAACTTTTAAAAATATTTATAAAATGATGAATTTGCCCTTATAATTAACAAACTTCTAACAAATTGATCATCAAATAAGATTGTTATCTCTTTCATCTCCAACGAATCTCTCTTCCTTAATTTTCCTGTTCTCTCTCATATATATATTTTTCTCTCTCCTCAATCATCTCTTTCTTTCTCATCTCTTTCTTTCTTACTCCTGAATCTACATATGGATGGTTTTCATTGCACCGGAATGATTTTCACTACAAGGGGGTGGTTTGCATTGCACTTAGGAATGGTTTTTATTGCATTTTTTATGTACTTCTTATGATTTTCACTATATTTCTTATGTACTAGGAATGATTTTCATTGTACTGATCATTTTGTTTCACTACATCTCTTATACACTTCTTATGATTTTCACTGTATAATATGTTCATACCCTGATCTTACCCTCTCCTTGCCCTACCTAGGGTTATGCGATTCATTGAATCCCATCACTGCACCATAAGTAAGTTAGAAACCACACAGTGATACTAATCCAAAACAGAAAAAGAACTAAAAGAAGAAAATTAACACCAACCACATCTCTCTCCTTAATCAGCGGTTTTCTCTATTTTGATCTTCGTTTTGCAGGAATGCACTTGGTCGTCTCGTACGTTGTTCTCTCTCTCTCTCTCTCTCTCTCCAACATCGTGGGTGGAGGTCTCAAATCTCTGAGATTGAGATTTGTTCTTATCTTTGTATAGCATATAATAATATTATAATATAATTAGGTTTTGAATTTTTTTTTTTTTTTTTTTTAAAATATTAATTGGTTTCGCCTTTTTTTTTTTTTTTTTGTTTTGTTTTGTTTTTTTTTTCGTTTATCTCTTTGCACAGTATTTAGTATTTAAAAAAAGAGAGGCTAAAAACAGTTTAGTGTCAAATATTTTGACCCAAAACAGTTTAGTGTCATATACTTTGACCCAAAATGCAATTAAGTCCACATACTTTAAAATTTTGCAACTAAGGATGAAAATTTGCAGCATTTGCAATTAAGTCCGCCCATCCCAAAACGAAGCCACACCTCTCTGTTCCAAACTTTGCAATTAACGGAGCCACACCATCATATTTTATCCAATTTTGTTCCAAACTTCTCTGTTTTCTCTAAGTTTTCTCTCAAATTATTAATCCGTTTTCAGTTATTTTTATCTCTAAAAATCCATAAAATCATGCTCGACAACATATCCGAAACCCATTAATTTTAAAGCACTTTATGATTTATTATGAATTTTTGTTTTGGAATCTTAAATAAATGGGTAAGCTAAAATTATGAAAATGCATCAAAAATTCTCATGTCTTATGTAGATTTTTAGAAAAATAGAACCATGCTACAGTTTTAATAAATAACAAATCAAATGAAAGGTTTAAGCTTAAACAACCTTTTATGGCTGCGCAAGCTCCATTGTACCTTTCATTTGATATGATATTTGTTCAAATTGAAGCATATATGATTCTATTTTTCTAAGAATCTACACGACACATGGGAATTTTTGGTACATTTTCATGATTTTTCTAAGTATGTGGCACTAAACTGTTTTTAACCTAAAAAAAAATATTTTTGCTTTTTTCATTCTCTTCTTTTATCTTGCTTTTTGTTAATTCAGTTTTAGTTCAAAGTTCAAACAAATACAAGATTTAGAATTAAGTAAAGAATTATAATTTCTAATTCAATTTTTTTGTGTCTTCCAAACATGGGAATCATATTCAATTAATTCTAATTCCATTTCTGAGTTGGAATTGAAATTCTAATTCTGTATCTTAATTTTAATTTTGTGTTCCAATCAGACCCTAAAATTTGTCAGATATAAAAACTATTAGAATTTGGGAAAAAAAAAACAGAAGCAATCTTGGATTAGAATTTGTAGAAGTCCTTTTCATTTCTTAATCTTAGTGGGAAGTAGTCTAAATTTGTTGGCCTTTTGGGATTGGTCTTATGCGCAAGGCAATTCGTACACAAAAGCAGTCTTGGATTAGGTTTTAAAAAGCAATTTTTTTTTTTTTTTTTTCAAAGGCTGAGGCAAAGTCAACTCGTATTTTTGACAAATATAGTTTGATTGGGGCCATATTCTAATACTAAAAATTAAGTTAATCTCACAATGTGTGTGAGTGCTTCTATAACTTTACGTACACAGAAGCAATCGTGTTTCTATTTTTCTTGACCAATTAATTAAGTGCTTTTATAATGATATCATTTTCTTTGCTATGTGCTATATATATTCTTTCTACCAAGTGATATCAAACACGCACAAGTTAGACTCACAATACTAGATGCTTGCTATCAGAGTTGTAGTGCAATTCCAAGCGTAGGATCTATCGTTTACAAGCACAGTAATTCATGAAAGTCCCATGGTCATGTTCTCAGGGATAGAATGTCGAGAAAGACTTGAAATCATTTTGAAACTTGTTCAGAATTGAGAAAAAGAAGTAAAAATCCAATAAATTGTTTTGAGAGTTGTTTGTGCGTTACGCACAAAAATTGTTTGAATATTTGAACAATAAAAGAAATGAGCTGGAATTTAGGGTTCATCTTGTCTACATCCTTTGTTCTAATTTCTCACACCTTTAACACATCTAGAGTGCATTGAAGAATTAATGGTCTGGATGGAATTAGCAATAAAACCTAATTATTTACACGCCCAAATTACATTGAAGTATGATATGTGCAGAAGATTAAACAATAAAAACTAACATGCTCTAAGATTACAGGATATTAATGCTAAATATTTTTTTTCAAAACATTTTAACATACACTTGGAATGCTTTTAGTACTAAGCACCACCTATGCCAAGAAACCCTATCTATATACAAATGGTCAAAGTTAGCCAATCCTTGTGGATTTGAGCAAATTCAGTGTTTATCATTAATATTCAAATCTTTCAAGCATGGAATCAGTGTAAGAAATCATATATCTTGGATATGAATCAAGAATCCCCCATCAATCCCAGTTGATGAAGCTTAGCTATTCATTGAATTGAAAGTAAACAGATTTAATGAAAAGTAGACTAAAGACATTGAACTAAAAATGAAAATTCTGAAAATCACTTGCATATATAAACTAAAAATAACTCAAATTTGTTCTAGTACAAAGAGAAATTGAACAACAAACTGAAATTACAATTGAAATTAGCTAAGAACTTGACTAAGAAAGTAGCTAAACTATTCTAAAAACACTTGAAGGAAAATGAGAAAGATGAGAGAAGAGGGAAAATGGAAAATCCTAAGCTAAGCTACTCTACTGAAGTGGAGTGTCTCTACTGAAGTGAAGATGATCCTGCAAAAACCCTTCGTAAAGCTTATATAGGTCTTGATGAGAAAAGACCACAATACCCTTCACAAAGCTCCTCAAAATGCTGCAGATTTTGCAATGTCGGCTACCATTACCGATAATGCATAAGTCCCATTATTGGTAATGGCCTTGTGATGCTTCCTTCATGGTGAAGTTTTCTAGATCTCCATTACCGATAATGCTTGGCACTATTATCGGTAATGGTGCAAAGCTGGATCATAGGAGGTAAGCTCTGCTGCTAGTACTACCGATAGTGGATAATTGCTCTATCGATAATGATGTGTTGCTAGGTCTTCTTGCTGAAATTTCCTTGACCATTACCAATAATGTGAGGCACCATTATCGGTAATGGATGCTCCGTGGTGAATGATGAAATGCATGGCTGCTTCTTGATGCTCTAAATCTTCAACCATTACCGATAATGAATGAGCCATTATCGGTAATGATTGGCTTCTAGTCATTACTTAGATAAATTTCTGGCTTGGGTTGATTGCATTACCGATAATGGTGGATGCCATTATCGATAATAGGTGTTTTATGCCCCTCTTTTGTTGATTGAATCCTCCTGCGCGCAACTTGCTTCCAAAATTCAAATCTTTTCCCGCGCTTGCAGCTTCCATTCATTTGTGGAATGCCAATTTGCCTTCACCACTTATTGCCATTGCTTTCACTTCATTTATACAAAATTCCTACATAAATTGAAAACATTCATGAACATAAGAAAAACTATAACCAAAAAGCTATTAACATGCATTGAAAAGCAACAATTTGGGCATCATAATCCCACTTAGAAGTACATGATTGCGAGGCAATCACTAGATATAGAAAGTCAAAATTAATCTAAATACACATTTTAAAAGGGTTTATTCTTTGAAGATTCAAGCTTGATCAACCATTAAAATTTGTAAATATTGATATTGCAAATTAAGCTAGGAATAAGATGGATAGAACACTAGGTTAATTTGCAAGCATTTGTTTTTTTTTTTTTTTATAATATTTCACGATGAATACAAGTAGCATTTACACTGTTGAGATAGGATCCTATTTATGGACCTTTAATTGAGAAGCAAATAATACTTAAGAAATAAAACACACAACAATCACACAAGATATAAATATTTACGTGGCTCACCCAAAATCAGTGCTATATTCACGGAGTTGCGGCAATTTACTATGTTAGAGAACAGTAAAGCGAGGTGTCAAAACCTTAACAAAGTCTAATAAGAAGTAATAATACACCTGCTTAAAATCGAGTCATAATCCAAAATGGGTCATTTTATTTTTTTCTAGGGGGCAATATCCTCGCACCCCAGAAATTAAAGGCTTGTTCACCGTACCACTCCTTGGAATTAGTATCGGGAAAATTTTCCATTTAAACCGTATCGCCTCCAAAGTCAAATTAGATTATAGATTAGACACAAAACCAAACCCCACAAGCCTAACACTTCCTAATTTACACACTTCCTGTCCCTTGCAATTTAAACACTTCCTAATTTACACACTTCCTGTCCCTTGCAATTTAAAGCAAAAAATTCAATTCGAAAAGGTTGACTGAATTTGATTAAAAAAAGGTTGAAAAGTTGAATTTTTCTTTCCAAATTATAGGAGGTGTACATGAGAAGATCCTTACCCTAAATGATCCAGTTGTCCACGTATTGAATCAAATTCTTCTTTCAGTATTTCTCAATGTTGTGGCATGCATCTGATTAATTCATATCCATCGTAAGGGTCATATTTCAAGGCCCAATTGAAGCTCTTTATTACAAGACACAGCCCTAGCTTGTTCACATAGCTAGTAATCTAAGAGAAAGCAAGAAATTAAACACACTATAATTTCCACATTATAGTCACACATCAACGTGCTCCACTATTTTTATTGAAACAAATGCTTATGATAGAGGCCCTCAACAACCTGGATTGAGATGCCGAAACTGATCGAGAATAAGGATTTAGCATATATGATATCCACTACCTGCAGAAAAGTTGCCTCTTCGGTGCAATCCAATGTTTTCATCATTGATCACCATCATCTTCATCATTCTTATAACCTTCACCATCTTCACCTTCTTTGCCATTTTCATCATTTCCATCAGTTTCCTCGTTTTCATCACCTACGTCGTCTTCATCTTCTTCATTATTTTCTCCATCTTTTTCATTTTCATCATTTTCACCATCTTCTTCGTTGTTTTCATCATTTACACCATCCTCGAGGTTTTCCTCATTTTCACCATCTTCCTCCTCATTTACATCATCTTTGTCGTTTTCATCATTTTCATCATTTACACCATCCTTGAGGTTTTCGTCATCTTCCTCCTCATTTACATCATCTTTGTCGTTTTCATCATTTACACCATCCTTGAGGTTTTCGTCATCTTCCTCCTCATTTCCATCAGCTTTGTCGTTTTCATCCTCTTCGTCATTTTCATCATTTACACCAACCTCGTCAATTTCATCGTTTTTACCATCTTCATTGTTTCCATCATCTTTGTTGTTTTCATCTTCTTCGTTATTGTAATTATCAGTGTTGTCGTCGTTATGTTCCTTACAATCATAAACTTTTAGTGAAGGAGTCATTAGATTTGGGTGTGTGCTTGACTTTCCAATAATTTCGTTTGGCGTTAAATCAGTAAATGCACAGTCGCTACATCCATCTAACTTTGGGCTGGGCATGGCCTGAGCATTGAATATAAACCGATTATCAGTTTTTTCTTTCTTCCTCTCCTCAAACTTAAACTTTCTGGCATCAGCTTGAACGAAGAACAACAATGACCCAATTACAAGAATTACAAGTGAGGGCTTCATGATCATAAAAACTGCATGCACATGAAATAAATTAATAATTAGCTGTTATATATGAGAAATTAAATAAAATGAAAAAAGAACCCTTGTGCTGAAATTAATGTAATTTAATCATCTCAAATTAGTATTAAAACTCAAAATGAACGAGAGCAATGTACGACCTGATTTTCCTTTCCCCAAGCTATCTAACATATCGATCTGATTCGATCAGGACCCGGAATTTATAGATTTCATTTAATTCTTCATCTTGATTAGCGGGAAGTACTGTAATTTGGCACTAATAACACAAGAATGAAGCGGAGATGCATCACAATTTGTTGGCCATAATTATTGGGATTGGTTTTACTCCTTAGGGAAATGCCTAATAAGTAAGGGCACATTTACATTACCTTTTCTTAAAATTACTTTTGAATCTTAAAGAAAGAAGTGGGTTGATAATCATTTTTAGATAAGTTGAGAGGTGAAAGGATTGGATGACAAATTTTTCATATTATAGGTGATTGTAGTAAAAGTTAGGAGGCTCTAATTTTTACCACAATCACTTCTATTATAAAAATTTTGATACGTAAAGATATGATTTAAACCTAATTTTAAAGCAATATGTGAAAATAGAGTCTTTCAAAAGTAATTTTAGAAAAGAGTTAACACAAACAGACCTTAAGTGATAATGGATTTTAACAATTTTCCGGTTTTCAAGTGTAATATATCCACATCAAGTCTGAAATTCATATCTACTTAAAAGGCTTAAAGTGTGCCCTTGGTATTGGGGTACTGCACCCATTCAGTATATATTAAGCAAACTCTTTTATCTTCTTCTTCCCATGTGGAATAGCCTTAGAATAACCCACGCATCAACCTTAACATATATATTGGGTGCGTGTGCGCACCTAATGGTATCATGATTCTTCTACCAAAAAACTAAAAATGAATAAATGGTCTCATGATTCAAAAAAAAAAAAATTGTGGTTATTGTTTGTTAATTATATCACGATCATTTTCTAGATCTCACTCTAGATCCCCACATCCCCATGTTAAATCTTCAGGTATTGGCTTGAAGAACACCATTGAAGGAATTAATTAGAGAACATTGACCCAACAACAAAAACTACAAGTAAGTGCTTCATGATCAAACTGTACATGAAATTAGTATAATTGAATACATATATAATATGAGAAATTAAAAGAAAAACAAAAACCAAATACTTCTACGGAATATATTATGATTTCATTAGCTCAATGTTCAAAGAAGTACCTTATTTTCCTTTTCCGAAGTTAGCTAACAAATTGCATCCATGGACAAGAATTTATAGAAGTCCTTTAGTTTCTAATCTGAATTGGTGGGAAGTATATATATATATATATAGAGAGAGAGAGAGAGAGAGAGAGAGAGAGAGAGAGACTCATAGTGAGACACTTAGACGAAGAACACAAGGATGAGGCGGAGTAGTCGCAGCCTCTAGCTTGGCCTCATTGGTTTTGGTTTTTATCGATCGGTTAGGGAAGAGGTCACTAAAGAGGTAATTACTATGCCTGCTTGGGTTAGAGTTAAAAAGCGAAACAATTTTCAAAGACAGTAAGAGCATCTCGGAAAGACACCTCAAAATTCTACACCAAAACCGTGCTGACTAACCTAGATGGCAAATTAAATAACTTATATTTTTTGTGCACTCCAAAAGAAGTAGCAATTTATATTATTTTATTATTCTTTTAGCAAAAGTTAGATGGTGATGATGTATTTTCTATGGGTTTCTTTTCTCTCTTTATTGGGCAAAAAATGATTTGCTACTCCTTATTTTCTTACTCATCAACTTTGAAGAGTGAGAACTTTTTCCAAGTTTGAGGTCAACTTTTGCTATTTCTGTTGGAGCCTCAAAATCTAATATGGCTCTTCAAATTTTTGAAGGAAAAATAGATTTGTTACCTGAGATCTATATGCAGTGGAGGACTAGCTAGTAGTCCCAATTAATTGGCCCTATTGGAATTTGGAAGTGGTTTTGTGCATTTGATCGAATAACATTAATTGAGTGCAAAAAAGGTAATCATGGATTAGTGTTAAAAAGAAAAATTATTTTCAAATACGAATTGAAAAATGCTAAGTGAATCACATTTTAAACTAAATTTATTAAACCAAATGATGTGGCAGCAAGATATCTCTTCTACTTTCCTGCTATTTTGAAATTGAACATTTATAAAGATTATGTTATGATGCCATATCATTTGATTTAAATTTTTTGGTCAAAGATTAGGGCCATCTAGCATTACTCATATAGATTTGCTCTGCATTTTCTTACTGCCTAGTGCCTAGGCACATGGGGCGGGCCGAAACTTGCACTCATGTCGAACTCATTTGAGATTGACTTCTTATGTTTATGGAATAACATTAATTGAATGGATTATAACAACCCAAAAGAAAAATAACATTCAAACACACCAAAAACCCAAACTCAGATATAATAATAACCATTGAATAAAATATCTCCGATATGCTCAATATATCTCCGATATATCCGTATATCCAGAAGTGCTAATATCAGGTGCACCTGATGCTTCTTGCATCAAGTGACCTCTTGTAGAGCCACTTGCGGTGCAAATTTTAGAAAACTGACCGTTGGATTAGATACCCCTATAATGTATGTCATGCCTGCCAAAAATCACAGTGATCCAACGGTTGGTTTCTAAGAAAACTGACTGTGAAAAAATTATAACATTTTAAAGAACAAAAGGTCATAGTTTTTTAGCAGTTAGTTTTCTCATCAACCAACCGTTAGATCACTGCAATTTTTGGCAGGCATGACATACATTATAGGAGTATCCAATCCAACGGTCAATTTTCCAAAATTCATAGTGAAAGTGGCTCTACAAGAAGGCACTTGATACAAGATGCATCGAGTGCACCTGACAATAGCACCTCTATCCGTACATCTGTGAGTATCGATACAATAATAGACTCACACATCTTTACCGATATTTCGGTAAGTATATGTCAGTTACACGTCTAAGGCGGAGCTTCTTTTGTATACAAGATTATTGATTTATTTATTTTTTATTTTGTAAATGATATATATTTTAAACTTTTAAAATGTTCTGTAATATTTTAGTGTAAAATTTGTAAAAATTTGTGATTTATTTTGTCCTGAACAGCACACTTTATCATTCCAAATACAACATAAACTTGACTTATATATATTTAATTTACAATATTTTGATACTAAATTGTGTATTTGGTATGATAAAGTGTATTTGGTATCAAACAAACATGGAACAAGGATACCAAGAAATCAACAAAAATCATATTCTAAAAAAAAACAGAACAACAAAAAATAGTGACCAAATAGTATAACATATGTAGTGTATTAGGATTTGTCCCTTTGGGTTGCCCTTGAATAAAAATTGGTTGCCTATATAGTTAATCACTACTAAAATCAAATTTGATGCCCCTAAATTCCAATCAGACATACAAATATCATTTATGATATCAAAAGAGAGCAAGAAACCATTAACTTGCAAGAAGGCTAAGCTAATAATCAATCTTTCTCTGGAGATCATTGGTCTTTCTTCTTCCACAAAATTTATGAATTTATTTTTGCTTTTGCCTTTTTCTTTCTTATGGCTTAAGAAGACGATCTACTCCATATATATATATTCAAACACAGGAAGCTTACGAGTTTACAAGTTGCAGGCCTCTAATAGTAGTTTGAGAGTTCTCTCCGTCACCCATCGCCCGTCGCCTTATTCCGCCAAGTTGCTTCACTGAGCAGCACTACGATTATGGTTATAAAACAGAGACAACAAAAATATGGTTAGAGACAAGTGTAGTTTGGATCCTCAACATGTGTGCTTACTTGTATCCCTTTACCGTTTCACCAGACGAACAACTTAAACGTCCATTCAGTACAACAACCCCGTTTTGGTGCTTAGTGCACTTTTCAACTTCTTGCCCAAGCAACGTGATTGTGAGATCCTTCCCTTCACGCATCGGAGTATCTCCAATGCAAAAGTGTCATTTGAAATGCCAAAGCCAAAATTTGGCACCCCAAATGGCATTAAATAGGACCATTGCCAAATTATAACACCAAGATGCTCCAATGCACAAGTGTCAAATTTTGGCACTTCGCACCTATTTCCACATTTACCCTCATACTACAACCAACTATCAACTATTTTTCAAATTTTTTTACAAATCCATATAAATTAATTTTATTTCTCATACTGTAAAAATATTAATATTTAAACGAATTAATTAATTTTATTATTATAGTATAATAAACTAGTACTTGAAATTAATTTTTTTTTTATTTACCTTCCAAGAAGGTGTTGAAATAAAATTTTGATTTAAAAAAAAAAAGGGTTAGGTTCCCTCCTCAAATACTTGTTTTACCATTATTTTTATCCTTCGTTTTTAAAGCTATCCTCCCGACAATAGAAACAGTTCTATCTCAATGCAAGTTAAACAAATAGTGCTGTCGTGCACTATGTTCAGGGTTTCTCTTTACAATGTAATTCAAAGAAAGTTTGCAAAGAAGGCCATTGGAATATGGAGGCGATGATTATGTACTGAAGAAAGGATTGTTCAGGCGAATTGGAAATCTGGTTAGCAATTTTCTCTCGTCGAATTAGAAGTATTGTGGAAAATGAAGCTAGTACCGAGGGTGAAATTCTTCTGCTGGTTAGCAATTCAAAAATGATTTTCGAGTAATGAAAATAGAGCAAAAGGGGGAATGACAGAGGATATGAAGTGTCTTGTTTGTTTGCATCCAATGGAGACAACTCTTCACATTTTAAGGGACTGTCCCCGAGCTGCTAGAGTTTAGGAAGGAATTGTGGCTGCATTGTTAAGAGACAAATTTTGTAGATGGCATCTGGAGAGCTGGTTTAGGGAAAATCTGAATTGTAGTAAGGAGATAGGAAGACATAAAGTGCCTTGGAATGATTTATTTGCTATTAGTTGTTTGAACCTCTTTGAAGAATGTTTACTTCCATTTTGGGTAATGTATTTTGGGTCCATTTCATTTTCACTGGACAACAAAACACACCCAAAGCCTAATAATAGCTAAAGTATCGTTTAAAATTATAAAAATAAATAAATAAATAAACAGCTAAATTTACATGATAAATTTTCGTTTGTTGCACAGATTATATTAGTAGAGGTCCCGTGGAAAATTAAGTTTTCTAACATTTCATTACCAAAATAAACTTCTTTCTTGAAAATACAAAATAAAATACAATACCTCATCACTTCTTTTCCTATTCCACCCATTCCCATAGCCAATAGCTGGAAGAATCAAATCTATAGATAGAAAAATTTGCACCAGTGTTAGAAGAAGTCTTAACATATGATGAGACAAAAACAAGAACTTATACTAGTGCATAAACTGTAATCAATCACTAAAGTGAATTAACAATTATGAGAAACAATTTGTAAAAATATAAATTAAAAAATAAAAAATAAAAAGCACATTGCCTAGAAAATTACAGCTTTATGAAACACACACCAGCCCCAAGCTTCCTCGTTTGGTTGCCAAGAAAACTAAGTAAAATGAAAAAAAAAAATTATATTTTCTGAAAATGGAAACTCGCTCCATGTATAGCAAATACTTGAGTGAAAGGGTTCTTCTTCCTTGGGTACAAATAATGGAAGTTTGAAATTCAAGGATTTGATTGCATTTCTTTTCTTACATTTTCACAGCAACAAAAGGAAAGATTATATTTTCACAAGAACAAAGGAAAATAAAATAATATCCATAGAGAGCATGCGAGAGATGTTGTCATGCTAACCTAGTTGGATGCTTTGTCCCACGGGATCCGACCCCATAGGTTGTTGCCATGATCTGTGAAAAAAGTTGTGATCCATCCCCCGCAAGATTTCTACTCGGATCCCACTTGGCCAATTTCTCATTTGATTGCAAAGGTTTGAACTTAGTTATCAGACTGTCCAATTAATAAATAAATAAAAACAAACTTAATTATCAGACCATTGGATCCCCGGATCACTGGATCAACCTCAGAGTCAAATTCTTGAACCAGTGATATAAAAAAAAAAAAAATTTAAATAATTAAAAAAAAATTGCCTAAAAAGGGCAAAAGTACGCAATATATAATAACCTCACTTGATTTACCAAAAAAGAGACGGAATACACTTTAAAAAAAAAAAAAAAAAAAAAAGAACAAATTGTTTAAGCATTGGTTTATGATTTATTAATGCAAAATAATATTATGAAATAACAAGTAAATTTTAATAAATCTCAGATCTTACAGATCACCAACACCCAAATTTTAAGTAGTTTAAAACCAAGGAAACCCTAGAAATTCAGAAACAGTAGTTATTTTGTCTGAAGTTTTTTGCTAATCCTCACAATCTTGTAAATTTGAGCATTGCTACTAATCCCATTTTATTTCCGTCTGACATCAGCAACATAGAAAATGACTGAACATTTTCGAATTTTAATCCCTAAAAGTAATGAGTTACAGAGAAGAAAATCATTCACCGTATTAGTGTTTTCCCAAAAACTTGGACGGCAACTCCACTCCTTACTCTTGTTGATTTGTCGAACTGCCATGGAGGAGGAGGGGCATGCACAAAAACAAACTATCAGCAGAAGTTTTAATTTCTTCTTCTTTTCTTCTCTGATTTTTTTTTTTTTTAAATTTCCTTTGATAAATTGAAAATTCATTAAAATAAATATGCAAGACAATTTATTCATTATCTTGTCGTATCGAATCGTACACGATATTGTCATTGTGTATACAATTTCTATAAGGTCGACATGGGCAATTTATTAACTGACGATTCTTATTAAAGTGTAAATATATTTGAAATAGATATCGTGGGTGGTTATTTCCCGAACATTCTATTGCTGGTTCTACTCCAAGCTCTGCCACAGATTCTACTTGCTAATACTGTTTCTATGCTTGGTTGTATCCCTGCAATTGCAAAACTATGGGTAATAAGATGAAAAATATCTAATAAGTAATATCAACATGAATAGCAATAAAATGTGAGTCAAGATAGATTTACCATGTCTAACTAGAATAGCTTTAATATCGGATCTCATTTTTATATCCAATGTCACACTAAAGTATTTTTTATGTTATTTTCGAGAATGCATATCAATACTTTAGTGTGACATTGGATATGAAAATGAGACACCATCACACAATCCCTCATCACTTCTTTTCCTATTCCACCCATTCCCATAGCCAATAGCTGGAAGAATCAAATCTATAGGTAGAAAAAGTTGCACCAGGGTTAGGAGAAGTCTTAACATATGATGAGACAAAAACAAGAAAATATACTAGTGCATAAACTGTAATCAATCACTAAAGTGAATTAACAATTATGAGAAACAATTTGTAAAAAAATAAATTAAAAAATTAAAAATAAAAAACACATTACAACACATTGCCTAGAAAATTACAGCTTTATGAAACACACATCAGCCCCAAGCATCCTCGTTTGGTTGCCAAGAAAACTAAGGAAAATGAAAAAAAAATTATATTTTCTGAAAATGGAAACTCGCTCCATATATAGCAAATACTTGAGTGAAAGGGTTCTTCTTCCTTGGGTACAAAT
>JAESVK010068992.1:0-12148 GCA_017140935.1 Hamamelis virginiana
TTAATCATATGCATAATAATTCCCTAACTAAAGTGGATTCGAAACCCGGGGATTTCTTTTAATTTGAATTAATCATACTTTTATGCTTTTTATTTTAAACAAACAACCAACTCTTCAAAATCGAGAAATCGTTTGCTAACTAAAATCAGATTCAGAATAACTTCTCGTAACTCAGCCATTAGTCCCTGTGTTCGACACCCGTGCACTAATTACTTTTCTAACAAATTGAGGTTTTAAGCACGAGTCATTTATAAATTTAAATATTAATCACAAGCAAGGAATAACCTCCCTTGTTTGGGCCGATCAAATTTTGGCGCCGTTGCCGGGGACTATTGCACGGTTATAGAATTTACGATGAATCTTGTTTTAGTTGTAACTTAGGATTTTATTTTCCGGTTTCTACTGATCTTCCCTTCTTCTCGATTCAGGTTGTTGACTTACAGGTCCGCTGAAGATTTTGCACGCTAAGGCCAAAGCCAAAATTGCTTAAAAAATAAATAAAATTTTGCCCAGGTGTCAAAGTTTTGGATAGGACCGCTTAAAGATTAGCAATCGGGACCGAGGGGAGTATCTTCTCATCTCAAGTTTATTTTCATAATATTTTGAATTAACTCATTGCATTCCATTCATCTGGGGGGTTATTTGCATGCACGGTAGAAGGTCTGTGTCCTGTGACCTACAACTGCTTGACCTAGAGTTAGAAAGTACGTTACGGTCTCTTCGAGCAAGTCGACCCGATCTAGGGTCAGAATTTGACAATCCAATGGAAGACCAAGGTCAAGACCCACCTCAACCTGTTGTAGTTCCACAGAAAGTCCAGCCAACACCTAGGATGATTAGAGATCACTTTATGTCTGGTGCATTCACTCCACCTTCATGCATCCAAATCCCTAATATTGAAAATGTCCAGTATGAGATTCGTCATGCCACACTTCAGATGTTACCAACCTTCTATGGGTTGGATAGGGAGAATCCATACGATCACCTTACTGAATTTTTAGGGATTTGTTCCACCATTAGAATTCAGGGCCTCATTGCTGATGCCATTAAACTCATTCTGTTCTTGTATTCTCTGCAAGATAAAGCCAAGACCTGGATTAACACCCTTAGGACCACAAAGCCTGTCACCACTTGGTCTGATCTTCAGACATTATTTCTGGCTAGGTTCTACTCTATTGGTCGTACCACTCAAATGAGGTATGCTATTACCCATTTCGTTCAGAGAGAGGGTGAGTCGTTCATGAGTCATGGGAGAAAATGAATGAACTCCTTCGATTGTGTCCCCATCATGGTATTCCTGATTGGCAAGTTGTCCAGTCATTTTTCCAGGGTTTATGTGCTAAGGATAAGAGTCTTGTGAATTCTGCTAGTGGAGGTGCAATTTTTAGGAAGAGTGCCGAGGAGGCATGGGATTTATTCGAAATTCTCAGTGAGGATTTTGTCATTATGGCTTCGATGATTCAAAATAATAGAGGTTCTTCTTCAACCTCTAATTCTAGGAAAGGTGTTTATGAGGTAGAGAGTACCACAGTGATAAACCAACAAGTGGCAGCATTGTCTGTGAAAATGGATCAACTGCTTGCTGCTCAAGGTCAACCACCTAGGACTTTTCCTTCATCTGTTACTCCAGTGAGTGCGGTGTGTGACATCTGTGTAGATAGTAGTCATGACACTCTGTCGTGTCCTATGGCTCCTCAATATCCCGAGTTTGTCCAGGAACAGGTCCATGCAGCCCAAGGGTTCTCTAACCCAAGGAATGATCCTTACTCGAATAATTATAATCCGGGATGGAAGAGTCACCCTAACTTGCGGTGGTCTCAACCTTCCCAAGGGACAGGAAACCAGTTCCAAGGGTCGAGTAATACCTATCAGCAAGCCCCTAGGTCCAACTTCCAAGGGGGAAATCCTAATGCTGCACCACCTTATAGACCACCTCACCTTCAGTCCCAGTCTCAAAACCAAAGTGTTAACCCATCGCAAACACCTCAAAGCCAAAGATGCAGTAGTTTCGAAGAGTAAGTTCTTAAAGCTCTGAAAAACATAGAAGCTAATAGTCAACTCCTGAGTTCTCATTCACAATCCATTGCTAAGTTAGAGACTCAAGTTGGGCAAATCGCGGCCACCCTGAGCCGTCGAGAGGAGGGAAGACTTCCGAGTCAACCCATCAATAACCCTAAAGGAGCACACTTAGCTGAGAGTTCATCTTCACAGGACTCTCACTATCATGAGGATGTAAAAGCGGTCACTACTTTGAGAAATGGAAAAGTTGTTGATAATAAGGTTGAGGAGAGAGTTAATGAGGATGGGAATGTGTCTAGAGTTCCGAAGGTTGGGGAAGTGAGTGAAAAGAAAAAGAGTGAGAATGAAAAAGGGAAGGGGTAATGAGTGAGCCTAAGAGGGATAACTTTCCCTCGAATTCTGATGACCCATCGGCGTTAGTTGCGCCTGTAAGAGGAAAGAAGAAATGAGCGTCTTTGAGTGAGATGTTAGAAGTTTTTAAGCAAGTGCAAATTAATCTTCCACTCTTAGATGCCATTAAGCAGATCCCTTCATATGCCAAATTCTTGAAGGACCTATGTACTCAGCAGCGCAAGGAGCGTGTGCATTTCGCTAAATCAGCGGTCCTCTCAGATGTGGCAAGTGCTGTGGTTCAGTACCACGTCCCTGTCAAACGTAAAGACCCGGGTACTCCTACTATTCCATGCTTCTTAGGGAGTCACTATGTAGACCGGGCCTTGATTGATTATGGGGCCAGTGTGAATATTCTTCCATACTCTGTGTATGAGAAAATGCAGCTCGGTGAGCTCAAACCTACACCCACCGTGTTACAGTTTGCCGATAGGTCGACCAAGGTTCCTAGGGGTGTGTTACAGGATGTTCTAGATATGGAGCCTGTAAAGCCTGTAAATACCACTAGACCTCAAATTCCTGTCATCATAGGTAGACCTCTTCTTGTGACTGCAAATGCAGTCCTACATTGTCGGTCGGGTATCATGGAAGTTTCATTTGGTAATATGAAGGCTAAGCTTCAAGTGTACCATGCTGTAACGCACCCTCATCACTTTGAGGTGTGCTCGTTTGTAGACATCATTGACCATGAAGTCGATGAGGCTTTGCCTTTTATTCTGTCCCAGGATCCTTTAGAGTCATGTCTGGCACATTTTAATTATGAAGATTTTAATATGACCAGTCTATTCTAGAGGTGAATCAAATTCTCGAGTCAACTCCTGCATTAGGCAACCTACCTTGGAAGCCTAAAGTCGAGGCCTTGCCTCAATTGTCTAGTACCTCCATGCCTACATCTCTAGAGGTTGCCCCGAAACTTGAGTTGAAGCCTTTATCGGCTAATCTTAAGTATAAGTTTCTAGGTGATAATGACTCTCTTTCGGTTATCATTGCTTCTGATTTGAGTATGGAGCAGGAGTGTAAGCTCATGAAAGTTCTAGATGAGAATAAACAAGCCATAGGATGGTCGGTTGCTGATCTTAAGGGTATAGATCCGTCTATTTGCATGCACTGAATCCATCTTGAGGAGGGAGCTATGCCTTCACGGGAAATGCAGCGAAAGCTTAATCCCAACATGAAGGAAGTGGTTATAAAGGAAGTCGTGAAGTTGTTGGATGCGGGTATCATCTACCCCATTTCTGATAGTGCTTGGGTAGCTCCTACCCAAGTTGTGCCTAAAAAGTCTAGTATCACTGTAGTTGCAAATGATGAGGGTATTCTAGTCCCTACTCGAGCTACCACTGGGTGGCGAGTATGCATCGACTATAGGAAGCTTAATTCTAGGACTATGAAGGATCACTTTCCACTTCCATTCATTAACCAAATTCTAGAAAGACTTGCGAGGCAGAGTTTTTATTGCTTTTTAGATGGTTATTCTGGATATAACCAAATTGCAGCATACCCCGAGGACCAAGAAAAGACTACCTTTACTTGCCCTTTTTGCACTTTTGCCTATAGGCGCATGTCATTCGGCCTATGCAATGCTCCTAGTACATTCCAAAGATGCATGACGGCCATTTTCTCTAACATGATTGGAGATTTTCTAGAGGTTTTTATGGATGATTTTTCAGTTTTTGGTTCATCTTTCGATTCATGCCTCTCTAATCTTTCCAAGGTCTTAAAGCTTTGTTGTGAAACCAATTTGGTCCTGAGTTGGGAAAAGAGCCATTTTATGGTTCGTGAAGGTATTGTCTTAGGACACGTGGTGTCTAGTCGTGGTATTGAGGTTGATCGTACAAAAGTCGATTTGATTGCTAAGTTGCCACCCCCTACCACTGTCAAGCAGATTAGGTCCTTCCTTGGACATGCCGGTTTTTACCGGCGATTTATCAAAGACTTCAGTAAAATCTCTAGACCCTTGTGTAATCTTCTTGCCAAGGATGTTCCCTTTGTCTTTGATGAGGCTTGTCTGAAAGCCTTTACCACACTGCGCTCTCTCTTGAGCACTGCTCCTATCATGCAGCCCCCGAATTGGTCCTATCCATTTGAGATTATGTGTGATGCATTTAACTACACTATAGGGCTGTTTTGGGTCAACGGATAGACAAATTTCCTCGAGTTATATATTATGCTAGTAAAACTCTTGATGATGCTCAAATGAAGTACACCACCACTGAAAAAGAGTTACTAGCTGTTGTCTATGCCTTAGATAAATTCCGTTCTTATCTGTTAGGGTCTAAAGTCATTGTTTTCTCTGATCATGCTGCTCTGCGGTACCTTTTGTCCAAAAAAGAGACCAAGCCTAGGTTGATTAGATGGATTCTTCTCTTGCAAGAGTTCGATTTTGAAATTCAGGATAAGAAAGGGTCTTAGAATGTAGTTGCTGATCACCTGTCTAGGATTTTAGCCGATAAGGATAGTAATACCCTTTCGATTCGGGATTCTTTTCCCGACGAGCAGTTATTCGCAGTCTCTCAGGTATCTTTGCCCTGGTTCGTTCACATTGTTAACTATTTAGCTACAGGGCTTATACCTTTTACTCGGGCCAAACAGGACAGGGATCGATTCTTTTCACAAGTTAGAAATTATTTTTGGGAGGATCCTATTCTGTTTAGATACTGTGCGGACCAAGTGATCCGCCGATGCATCCCTGAGAATGAGGTGCATGAGATTTTGAAGTTCTGCCACACTCTGGCTTGTGGTGGACACTTTAGTAGCAAGAAAACCGCTGCTAAAGTTCTTCAGTGTGGTTTTTATTGGCCTACCTTGTTTCGAGATGCTATGGACTTCTGTAGGTCCTGTGATAATTGCCAGAAGATGGGCTCTATGTCTAGGAGAGTTATGATGCCTCTGAACCCGATTCTCATAGTAGAAATTTTTGATGTTTGGGGTATTGATTTTATGGGACCCTTTCCCATCTCTCATGGTTTTGAATACATCCTAGTGGCTTTGGATTATGTGTCTAAATGGGTAGAGGCAGTTGCCACTAGGACAAATAATCATAAGGTAGTTCTGAAGTTTCTTCAAGAGAACGTGTTCTCTCGATTTGGATGTCCTAGGGCTATCATTAGTGATGGAGGTTCACACTTTAATAATAAACCTTTTGCGGCACTTGTTGCCAAATACTCCATTACCCATAAAGTCGCGACCCCATATCATCCCCAAACTAGTGGGCAAGTGGAAGTGTCCAATCGGTAGATAAAACATATTTTGGAGAAAACGGTCAAGCCCGACCGTAAAGATTGGTCTTTGCGACTTGTCGATGCTCTTTGGGCTTACCGTACAGCTTATAAAACTCCCATTGGCATGTCCCCTTACCGGTTATTTTATGGAAAACCATGCCATCTTCCCGTTGAGCTCGAACATAAAGCCCTTTGGGCTATTCGTCAGTTTAATTTTGAAATGAAGGAAGCGGGTTCTCACCGCTGACTTCAACTTAGTGAGCTCGAGGAAATTCGCAATGAGGCATATGAAAGTTCAAAAATTTATAAGGCCAAAATGAAGGAATTTCATGATAAACATATTACTCGAAAATCTTTTGAGCCTAGTCAACGAGTTTGGCTTTTTAATTCCAAGTTGCGATTATTTCCGGGCAAACTAAGGTCTCGATGGGATGGGCTTACACGGTTACCAATGTCTTTCCCCACGGTGCTATTGAGATTCACAATCCCCGTAATGGTTCTTCATTTACGGTGAATGGCCAAAGGCTTAAGCCTTACATCGAAGGCTTTGGAAATGAGGATTTGACTCGGGATGGTATGGTGGTTGAGTCCACGAATCTTGAGGACCCCACTTATGAGTTCGACTGAGAACTACCACTACGTCTGGCTGAGGACGTTAAACTTAGCTCTTCTTGGAAGGAAACCCATGTGTCGAATTTTTTTTTAGAGTCCCTGTGTCGGTTAGTTTTTGTTAGCTTTTGTTCGGTGCTTGAATTTTCCGTCCTTCTCAGTCCGTTCTCTGGTGTTCTCCATCATTGGGGACAATACTAGGATTTAAGTTGGAGGGGTGTTCATTTTTCACCATTAATGTCTTTTGAGTCTTTTTCTTTTTGTGTCCTTTTCACTTACCATCATTGGGGACAATGTTGGGTTTTAAGTTGGAGGGGGGTGTTATTTCATTTGCATTTATGTTTGTTATCATTTATATGTTCTATATTTGCATGTTTATGATTTATTTTAATAGTGTCATTTTTTTTATGGAATAATTTATTATGCTGATTTCTCCAATTTTCATGCATATTTTATACCCATTGGATCATAATAAATGCACAATAAGGCTCTAGTGAGAATTGAACTTGTTTTCAAATAAGACACATGCACAGACCTTGGTGAAATGTTCCTTGATGAATTTAACATATAAATGGTAACTTTGAAATAGAATGGAGACTTATAACTCTTTATGCTTACTTTGAGCCATACATTCCTTTCTTGGGTTAAATAATACTCTTTAATCATTTCAGTGTATTTGGTTTTTCGTTTTGAATTTTGCATCGATGTTTGCTGAATTATATGCACATTATAGCATGGATAACTTCTGATCATTTGGGAACATAATGCATGATTGAATTTGAAATCAAGGCTTTCTTTTGAGTCCTTGAGCCTGTGTCGTCGGTCTGTCAAGTTTGTTAAGTCTGGTCACCACTTGAACCCATGTTCGGGCCTCCATATCCATTCATTCTTGCACTTAGGATCCTAAGAAGGGTTTGGTTGTGGTTCTGTATATTCAGTTTTGATTGTATCACAATCATACTCTCAAAGGATGGTATTACTGTGTTCTCTTATATGAATAATTGTGTTTTAATATTTCGTTTTGTATAAAATCTGTACAAATTGGTAAAATATCTTTTTCTAGAAATCTGTGCAGATTATATGAATACGAAGTCCTCGCCTATGAAGCCTTGATGATCAGCTCGAATTAAAGAGCATTCAGAAAAGATCAACAGCAGCCAATTGAAGTGCGAAAGAACTGCAAAGAATCTCTGCAAATTGAAAAGCAAAGTGCCACATGTCTATCGATAGCCAGGATTCGCTATCGATAGAGGTACTATCGATAGCGCCTCTTCGCTATCGATAGACCTTAGGCGGCTGAGGGCTTTTCTAGATATTTTGAGATATTTCAAGGGCATTTACGTCTTTTGCATTTCATTTCTATATATACACGTGTAAAAGCGACTTAAAGAGGGTTCAAGACTTTTGCTCTGAATCATTACTCTGTTATTTTTAATAGATTTCATGTTACAGTTCAATTCTGCTTTTTATTCGGTCATTTACTTTTTCAGCAATTTCTACTTTTCTGCAATTTTTCCTTTAATGCCTGGCTCAATTCTCACTTGAGGACTGTTCTTTACTTATACAGTCTTTACTTTCAGTACTTTAATTTTCTGCAATGTTCCTTTTTAATGCATGGCTCAATTCTCACTTGAGAATTGTTCTTTACTTTTACTGTCATTTTCTTTATTTACTTAAGTCATTTTCTTTATTTATTTCTGCCATTTTCTTTATTTATTTCCATCACTTTTCTTTATTTATTTCTGCCATTTTCTTTATTTATTTCAGTCACTTTTTCCTTATTTCTTCAGTCATTTACTTACTGCTTTTATTTTACTTTTTTTCCATCCCGTGAACCCTTAGAGCTTGTCATGGATAAAGGATATTCTCCTCCATTGATGTGTAGCTA
Organism: Hamamelis virginiana; assembly: GCA_017140935.1. Taxonomy (NCBI): domain Eukaryota; kingdom Viridiplantae; phylum Streptophyta; class Magnoliopsida; order Saxifragales; family Hamamelidaceae; genus Hamamelis; species Hamamelis virginiana. The sequence goes on from JAESVK010068992.1 coordinate 8,125, forward strand.
ATACTCCAAGCTTGGGTGAGGATGAAGTTGGATTCTTTATGCAATTATATTTTATAAACATCCCTTTATTTGTATTATGTAGTTGTGAAGGTTTTACCGCACACTATCGCTAAATATAATATCATATAATTGTACATCTGTGATTGCAATTATATAATTATGCAATGGTATTTATTGGGATGAATACAAACCAGCATGCTTTATCCCCAATTAAGGTGGATAGCGATATTCCATTCTTTTCAAGGATAAACCTGCCGGTCCTGTATTCATCATCTTTTTGGGACATCCTTCTTGTAGTTGGATGAACCACCATACATAATTACTATATTGAGGATTTTATAATATAAGTTGTATATTTGATATTCAATGGGCTTCTCACCCAAGTTCCACTCATTCCACTAAATTAATCGCGTTTTTAACCAGCTTAATTAAAATTCGGTATTTTCGCTTCGACCCAATCGGAGCACTTTTCACCACCAACTTAATTTGACAATATTCTTTTACTTTAATTAATTCTAATAGTCTTTTATTATAAACCTGCATTTCCCAGTGGTTCGACACCCGTGCTCACCAATCGCAATTGAATTAAGATTAGCAAACACGCGGTTTTATAAATATATTAATCTTGATCACTAACAAGGAATAATCTCCCTTGTTCTCTGAAGTGATCAAGTTTTCAGTTTAAAGCAGTTTTTGAGCAGTACAGAAGGGCAAAGATGATTTTATCAGTGGAAATGTGCTAAAAAGTGAGTAGAAAGATAGATTTTTTTGAAAAAAGGGTGTTGTCAGTGCTTTGGAAACTAGTGGATGAAGAAACAGTAAAAAAAATTCGAAAAACATGTCTCATCGATAGGTGACCTATCGATCCCAGAGCATCCCTATCGATAGACAGGGGGAAGTGCAAGGAAGTTTTTGACCTTATCGATAGCCCAGTGTTTAGCCTATCGATAGGCTTGCCTAAATGAAAAAAAAAATAATAATAAAAAAAAAAAAAATTTTCCCAGCAGTCAAAGCCCGATTTGTTTTACCTTAGGTTATGGTTTTTGTTTTCAAACTCAAACCCACTTGCCCCAAAACCATACTCCACCACCGGCAACTCCATCGCCAGCCAACCATACTCCACCGCCGACAACTCCAGCGCCGGCCAGTCTAAGCTCCACCGCCGGCAAGCTCATTCTCTCCGGCCATCCTCACCGTCTTTCCTCCCATAATCGCCGTCTGTACACCCAAATCACTGCATTTTGACCCTCGTGTAATACCTAAATTACATCTCATATCCTTCTCCAATTAGAAATCCACCATTAAAAAAAAAAAAAAAAAACCGTTCACCAAACCCATTACAAACCTGAGGCTATGGCTGCGAGTTGTCTGGTATGGCTATGACTGTGAATCACCATCACGAGGGCTGAGGTGTTTGAAATCCAGTTTTGAATATCCAAGGTTAGTGCCAAAGTGATTCTTTTCCTATATTAATTGAAGCAAACCGTGGTTATTGTGTTTATGCCAAATCAACATTCAGACATCTAGGTCTGCAATTTCGTAAGGAGGATAGTTGTCATGTGGTGATTTTTAGTGGTCGTTATCTCTGTTTTTCATTAAGTCAATTAGTGAGAATCTTCTGCTGTCCTTGATAAATTAGTTGCGAGTTGTTGCGGTGTTTGGGGATTGAGTGGTTGACAATTGCAGGCTTGGTACTTGTGTGCTGCAGTGTTGTACTATTTTTTCTCTGAATTTTGGCTGTTGTGTTACTGAAGTACGTTGTTGAGTAACTTTCTGCTATATTGGGTTGAGATAGTATACGAAATTGTTGTGATTGAAGTTTCGTGAGTTAAAGTTTGGTATTGGAACATGGCAAAACAAAATCAAACCGCCCAATCTGTTTCGAAGTGTAAGACGGATAAGACTAGGGTTGTTCAAAAGGCAAAACCGGCAGTAGTACCATTGAAGAGTGTAAGGATTTCTGAACAGGCTGCTCCTGCACCCCCTAGACCTCACCGAGCTGCTGCCACATACTCGGAGAAGGGGAAGAGAGTTAGGGATGAGTCGTCGGAGTCGAGTACCTATTTCAGTGATTCCGCTTCGGATCCAGGATATAGACGGCCAGCAGGTGATATTTCGGGTGCATATTCTGATGATGTGGATTCCGTTGATACACCCGCACGTGCTACGAGACCAACCAAAGAGGCTGGCACACAGACTCGGCGCATGCCTGCTGTTCCCCCTCCGAAGAAAAAGAAGGGAAATATCATTCATTGAGTCTCGCAGATTCAATTGCGAGCGCTATGTTAGTGCTGTTTCTTTTTGTGCAGACAGTTTCATTGTGCAGAAATTACTGTGGCGTGAATTACCAGCTTGGATGGAGAAGGGCGAGGGATACAAACCCTATTTAGTGCGCCAGTTTTACATTGCGGCGAGGGAGGATGAGCTTGACGATGAGTCTATTTCCGCTGAGATTGGAGACCACATTGTCACGATCACCATAGATATGATTGCCACCCATCTGGGGTGTACACGGCCCGTCCCATCATCTGTGGAGTTTCCCCATGGAGGCTTTCCTCTGAAGGGTCCTCTAGCTTGTGCAGAACTCGCCTGTATTGATGTGAATAAGGGAGAGGGAAAGCTGTTTTCCGCCGGTAACATGAAACCTGAATATGCGGCGATGAATAAAATTTTATTTGCAAATCTTCGACCTCGTGGGACAGATACCTTAGCATCTTTGGGTGCAATGCAGTATTTAGTCGAGTTTATGGTAGAGACAACTATGGACATTGCACTTTAAATTTTCAATGAAATTAAGTCCTACATCACTGCCCGTCCTTGCAACAACATGCCTTTTCCCCAAATGATTACCAAATTCTATATAGAAGCTGGAGTGGATTCCGAAGAGACATTTTTATGGGGCGAGGGTCCTATTACTCCGGTTACTATTGAGCGGGCTCAGAAAGCCGCTAGAGCACAGGCGAGTGGGGGAATGAAGAAGAGGAAGAGACCAGTTGTGTCTGCTAGCGAGCCAGGATCTGAGCCATTCGAGCCATCTGTCGAGGGTGAGCCATCCAGTATGCCTGCACAGCCTAGTGTTGAGAGTATGCTTCAGCAGCTTTTGGAGGGGCAGCAGACTATTATGCGAGAGCAGGAGCAGATCCGAGCTGAGCTGCAGCGTCAGTCTGCCCGACAGAGAGTTCTTTGGCTTATTCAGCAGGAGTTATCTCTCACCGCTGCTGATTTTGCACTGTTTGATGAGCCTGATGAGGTTGGAGAGGAGATCCCAGCTGGGGATACTCATGCAGAGGACGTGGTACCGGAGGGTCCTCAGGATGAGATGAGAGCTCGGGTTGAGCAGCGTTCTGATACTGATGAGGGTGGTGCTTAGTTTTGGTTATGCCTTATCCTGTCCTGTTTTGTCTAGTCCTGTCTAGTGTGTAGTTTTATATCATTTAGTCAGTCGGTCAATCAGTTCTTATGGGTATAGATATAGGAGGATGATTTAGGGTAGATTCCTGAACCATATTATTAAATCATCCTAATTTTGGTAAACCTATTCTTTTTGTAACCCAAGTACATTACAGCTAATACAAGTCCTTGGTTTCTATTTTAATTCTGCTTATTGTTCCCTTATGAATATTATTTATTTCCATGCCATATTTGTGTTATAAATTAGTGAATTTTGGTGCATAATTGTTCTTATTTCAGTACTCTCTATTCCTTGAGCTTTATGTATGAGTTTTCCAACTTATATATTCTTTATGGGATAATCTACATTCCTCATACCCATTTCAGTGCTATATTCTTTTTTGTGAGTGAATACCATAGAGAGAATTTGAAGTTGAAATTCACCATAGGGTTACTTTTATGAGCTTTAAACATTACAGGTTCATTCACCATTGGTTACACCCACATACACATTTGAGAACTTGTTTATTCAGAACTAGTCCTAGTAGAACACGAGTTATGTATTTTCAGTGGTGTAATATGCATGTTATGTTCGAGTAATCAGGTATGAGATTTGTTTATCTGTTGGGTTTGC
>JAESVK010068998.1:0-15073 GCA_017140935.1 Hamamelis virginiana
TGTTGTTTTCTCTAAGTTGAGTGTGCTCTAATTTTACTTCCTCTAATTTGAGTGAATAAAATAATTATATTTTTTTATAAATGAATATATTTATGATGTCGCGGTTCAACCTAATTGACCCGACGGTTCAATCTAATTGACCCGACGGTTCAACCGGTTGAGCCTTAATTAGGTCACCTTATCGGTTCGATGAACAGTCCAAGTTTTAATCAGTGACATAAATTATGTTGTTTTCTCTAAGTTGAGTATGCTCTAATTTTACTTCCTCTTATGTGAGTGAATAAAATAATTATTTTTATTTTATTTTATATAAATAATTATTTTTTATTTTATTTCCTCTAAGCCAATTATTTTACTTCCTCGAAGATTTCCCCTCCAACCTTCCCGCACCGACTCGGCACCTCTGAGGTTTTTTACAAGGTGATTGGATTAGGCTAAAGAACATGAAAACATGTGAACTTCACATTCTTATAGTTGTGAGTATGATTGCTGTTTTCTATCTGGGCTTTTTATTTAAGGTGTAATGGGGTTAAACTGTGGTTTACTTGATTATGGACCCTTTAGAGAAATATTTGGAGTCTATTCAATCTCGGATTTGATGAAACCCATTGGGCAACATTTGAAAATAAAATTAGAATTGAGATGCGTTTACAACCCATCCATTTCAAGAATGACCAACAGGATTTTACCCAAATTGCTCTTTTGCCTATAGTTGAGTCTTTGAATTTCAATACGTGCTCGTTTTTGGAAAATGTTAAACCATCACGACAACATCGATTTCGGTCATTGTTAGCAATGGTGGATTGACGAAAGGAGGTTGTGACGCTCAAACCTTAAGGAATACATCTTAATTTTGAAAAAAATCAAAGAAGGTGTTTCTAGTTGTCAAATAGTTCAAGATCTAAGTTACCATACTATCAAAGTAGTACTCCTTCCGTCCCATAAAAATAGATATCTTTAAAAAAATATGCATATTGAGAAAACTTACTAATGCATTGATTAATTTGTGATTTTTTATATATTTTATTTTCAAAACTACTCTCTTTCTATAATTGCATTTGGTGTCATGTCAAGGGATTCTTGGAATAATAAAGGGTAATATGGAAAAGTTAAAAAAAATATAATTTGACTTTTCAAAATGGACTATTATTTTAGGACAGCCAGAAAAGGAAAGAAAGCCTATTTTTGTAAGACGGATGGAGTATTAAATTATTAATTACCATCAATATTAAAGGAAATTTTGAATAAGCCTATTTTTGAAATTTTGAATTATTATTAATTACCATCAATAATAAAAACAAGGATTTTTATTTGGAAATTTTCAATTGAAAATTGTTGATGAGGATTTGGAAGTTAGGTTTTGAATTATAGTATCATTTTGAAATCAAAAAGGTTTTGATTTGTTTGGAATACCAAATTTGCGGGTTTTGATTATCAAGACTAATACTGCTTCATACTTGTTTTTCTCGATCTCTTGTGATGGATGTAAAGAACCACATTCAAATTTGATTTTAACCAAACAGCTAATGATTTGAAGCTAGTTCAATTTAAAATTAGTTGCATGTAAACTAGACATCTTATTTCGTTCAGAACCAAATAAGCCTGGATTGCTCTAATACAACACAACAGCTTCTTGGATTGCTGAAGAAGCTTCTTGGAATGGTTGAGTAGATGTTGCTGGTTAGCATTTTAGCTTTCCACCAAAGTCTGAATCAGTCAAAAAATGTCCAATGAGCTACTTGAAATGCAGGTAGAAGCTTTTAAAGCAGCTTTGGCAGTAGTCTTCTTCCCACCAAATCCCATGTGAATGTTCGGCTGCTTGCCCTTTACAAACAAACTGCTCCGTGCCTCTATGGGAGACTTCGTGATTCGAAGGAGGGTGATGGTCAGCTTGAACGGTGCCTTTTTCATATGCCGGCGTAGACCTCCTCAGCTTCGGCTCTGCCATCATTTGATCGTAACATGCATTCCCAAGAAGGCATCTGCGATATCTCGTCGTTTCACCTCAATATCGAAACCCAAGAATTCTCAGACGCCAGACTTCTATTCATGGAACAAGAGGATCTCCCATCTGATCCGAACTGGTCGTGTTAGCGAAGCAAGGACGGTTTTTGAGACGATGAAAAACAAAAATACTGTAACATGGAATTCAATGATTAGTGGGTACGTCCAACGCAGAGAGATGGTACAGGCGCGTAAGTTGTTTGACGAAATGCCTGAAAGAGATATTGTGTCGTGGAATTTGATGATATCGGGTTATATATCGTGCCGTGGGAACAGGTATATTGAGGAAGGGAGATGTTTGTTTGATCAAATGCCCGACCGAGATTTTGTTTCTTGGAACACGATGATCAGCGGTTTTGCAAGAATTGGGAGGATTGCTGATGCATTTCATATTTTCAATAGTATGCCTGAGCGCAATGTTGTCTCTTGGAATGCAATGATAACTGGGTTTCTACAGAATGGCGATGTGTCAAGTGCAATTGGGTTGTTTGAGAGAATGCCTGAACGAGACTCGGCTTCTCTTAGTGCACTTGTATCGGGTCTCATTCAGAATGATGAATTGGATGAAGCTGCAAGAATTTTGCTTGAATGTGGGAACAGGGATGATGGTAGAGAAGATTTGGTGCATGCTTATAATACTTTGATTGCGGGGTATGGTCAAAGAGGAAGGGTTGATGATGCTCGGCGCCTTTTTGATCAAATCCCATATTACTATCACCGGGGAAAAGATGGCAATGGGAGATTCAAAAGAAATTTGGTATCATGGAATTCCATGATCATGTGCTATGTGAGAGTTGGAGATCTTGTTTCTGCTAGAATACTCTTTGACCAAATGGGGGAGCGAGATACTTTCTCATGGAATACCATGATCAGTGGCTATGTTCACAAGTCAGATATGGAAGAAGCCTCGAACCTCTTTTGTGAAATGCCTAACCCTGATACACTATCATGGAATTCAATGATCTCTGGGTATGCGGAGATGGGTAGTTTGGCACTCGCACGTGATTTCTTTGAAAGAATGCCCCGGAAAAACTTGGTTTCATGGAATTCCATGATTTCAGGCTATGAGAAGAATATGGACTATAAAGGAGCAATTAAGCTCTTCACGCAGATGCAACTTGAAGGTGAGAAACCTGATCGACACACTTTGTCATCAGTTCTTAGTGTGTGTGCTGGGTTTGTGGCTCTGCACCTAGGTATGCAGATCCATCAGCAGGTTGAAAAGTTAGTTATTGCGGATGTTCCAATAAACAACTCCCTGATTACTATGTATTCAAGATGTGGGGCAATTATTGAGGCGCAGATCATTTTTGATGAGATGAAAATGCAGAAAGATGTTATCTCTTGGAATGCAATGATTGGAGGATATGCGTCTCATGGTTTTGCTGCAGAGGCTCTAGAACTTTTTAGATTGATGAAGCGGCTTGAAGTGCAGCCCACTTATATTACATTTATTTCGGTTTTGAATGCGTGTGCTCATGCTGGGTTAGTGGAAGAAGGCCGCATGCACTTCAAATCCATGGTTAATGAATTTAGTATTGAGCCAAGGGTTGAACACTTTGCCTCCCTTGTGGACATTGTGGGTCGGCATGGGCAACTTGAGGAGGCCATGTATTTGATCAATAGCATGCCCTTTGAGCCAGATAAGGCTGTGTGGGGTGCATTATTGGGTGCTTGTAGGGTGCATAACAATGTTGAGTTGGCCCGAGTTTCAGCTGAAGCATTGATGAGGCTCGAACCCGAAAGCTCGGCCCCTTATGTGTTGCTATACAATATGTATGCTGATGTGGGACGATGGGACGATGCAACAGAAGTGAGATTGATTATGGAAAGAAACAATATCAGAAAGCAACCAGGGTATAGTTGGGTAGGTTCCTCCCCCCATTGCTAATGAATTTTATGCACTGATAAGGAGTAGTGATCGGGCTTCTGAAGACTTGATGTATGAGATTTGGTGTAATTTCGGACTTGTTTAAAATATGTTGTAGATCAAGAGGGTTCTATCTTATGGTATAACATATTCAAGAGGTTTTGATATGCAATTATGGAATTGAAACAATGGGTGAGTGCACCAATTGATTATGAAGATGGTGCACAGCATACTAGATACTGCACTGAAGTTTGATAATTGCGTAACTGTGGGAAATGTTTTCCTGTCACTAAGTGAATGTCAAAGCATTGATCTAAGTTATTAATATCTCATCCTGGAAAATGGGGACGGGGAGTTGGAGAAGCCTGATTTGGTGCCTTTCAGGCTAACACAGGTAAAAATTCACACTGATCCTCCTATTTTGCTTTGTGATAATATTCTATGAAGTTAAGAAGTCCCAAATCATGCCTGATTCTTCATTGAGCAAATGTAATAAGATTTTATTGAAATAAATTTTCTGAAATTATTCATTAATTCCCCAAAACGTGTGAATAATTTGCAATTTATTGGAGGAAATTCCTACTTATTCCAAATCATTCTAGAATGTAAACATATTCTCTTTTTATAATGCATTTCTTTTCCTGCACTCAAGTTTATTATTGAATATTTCATGGCATATTCAAAGTGTGTGTGTGTGTGTGTTAAAGGATTACGTGTTATTTCCGGCAGCAAATAGTTCCAGACTCCCATGTTATTATTCCTACGGAAATTGTTACCTGCAGAACATGATTGATGGCTTGGGCATCACTGGATATGAGGGCATTTTCTTGAGGGTCTGCGAAATCACACTTTCAGTGCTTAGGACACACAGGGAGACTTTAATGATCGTTCTTGAAACTTTCATCCATGACCCTCTCGTGGAATGGACTAAATCTCAGAAGTCCAGTGGGGTAGAAGTTCAGAACCCCCATGCACAGGTTTGATATTTGTTTTTCTCCTTGGTCATTGTCATAATGAGTTTACCTTACCAAAAAAGAAAACAAGGAGTTTAGTATGAAGTTTGGCGCATCAATCCTTTACAAGACCAAGTCAAGGCTGTTAAGGCCTACTTAGCCAAATTGTCTGCTATTTGGCTTGGAGCAATTTTTCCCTACTTTCAGCCTTCCAGTCCAAACATAGACACTACAAGAAAATTGACTTTTAGTGGCAATATTTTTAGCCGCAATTTATTTGTTGCCACTAAAATGTACCTTTTTAGTGATAAAGTTCTAATGTTGCCACTAGAGGTAATAAAGTGATTACATATAGTGGTAATTTGAAAGTTGCAGCAAAAACACATCAAAAGTTGCCACTATTTATATTTTTTGTGGCAATTTTTTTTTTTATTGTCACTAAATGCTAAGGGTTTGATTTTTAGCTGCCATATTTTATTGTCATTATATGAAACACATTTAGCTGCAATTTTTATATTGGAGCTAAATTGCTTGTGTAGAGATTTAGTGACAAAATTTATCTTATTGCCACTAATTGTATAGGTTTTTAGTGGCAATTTTAGATTTTTGCCACTAATTATATAGGTGTTTAGTGGCATTTTTAAATTATTGCCACTAATTATATAGATGAAGCACATAATATATATTTTAATTATTGTTTTAACTCGTTTGGGCCAAATTAAGATCAGTGCTCTCCCTTGCTCATCAGTCTCTCTCTCTCTCTCTCTCTCTCTCCCTCCATGGCGAAACCCTAACCCTAGCCCTCTCTCGCTCATCTATCATTCAATCGAAGAGAAACCCTAACCCTAGCCCAGGGTTTTAAGTATCGGGTAACGGACCCGTAACGGTACCGGTAAAGGTATAACGGGTATCGGGTGTATCGGGTGATACGTAACGGGTATCGGGTGTTAACACTGTGAATTTTTTTTATTTTTGCACACCAACCACAAAAGCAATAATACACATCTTTACCCTATATCAATGTATATTAATGTTTTCAAAGAGTTCTAGTGAATTTATTTCAAGTTTTCACAAATCATTAGTTCATTATTCAATTAAAATTAATTGAGTAATGAACTAGAACTCTTCGAATATAAATAAACGTGTTAAAAATTCATGTACACCCGTAATTTATAATTCTTTTGAAAAATATTTTTGTAATATATTTTTACAATATATTATGTAAGTTATAAGTTACTAGCTTGCAAGTTAAAAAGTTTTAAAATAAAACCAAAAATTTGTTTGAATTGTATTATAATTTTTTAAATGTTATTAAATTTTTTATTTACTCTTTTAAGAATTAATTAAATCATGAGACTTTATCATTTATATTTGAAAGAAAAGCAAAGTAGTGTACTGATTGTTAGGAATCTCTATTTGCATCAGAAATCTATGGTTTCCTGTCATTCACGTGAGTGTAACGGGAATCAGGGGGTATAACGGCCTTTACGCACCGTATCGGCTGATTCGCTGTGAATTGCTTTACACATATAGTATTGGGGTGTAAAGCGTACAAGAGCCTCTGAAATCCCATACGTATCGGGCGATACGTATAGGATCGGACGATACTTAAAACTATGCCCTAGCCTCACAAGCAAGCACATTCACTCATCTCGATTGATCCAATCTATCTGATCAATTGAGCCCCTTCTCGGTCTATGCTTGCAGTTCAGAGTTGTAGTGCAATCCCAAGCGTAGGATCTATCGTTGACAAGCATAGTAAATCATAGAAGAACCCATGGTCATGTCCACAAGGATAGAATGTCGAGAAAAACTTGAAATCCTTTTGATTTTGTTCAAGAATGAGAAAAATAAAGAAAAATCTAATGGGTTGTTTTGAGAGTGGTTTGTGCAATATACACAAAAATTGTTGAATATTTGAACAATAAAAGAAATGAGCTGGGATTTAGGGTTCATTTCGTCCACATCCTTGGTTCTAATTTCTCACACATTTAACACATCCATAGTATGTTGAAAAATGGTCAGGATTACATTGAAGAATGGTATGTGCGGAAGATTTGACAATAAATACAATCCAACTTTAAGATTATAGGATATTAATGCTAAACAGTCTTTCAAACATTTTAGCAAACACTTGGAATTCTTTCAGTACTAAGCATCACCTGTGCCAAGAAACCCTGTCTACATTTGGTCAAAGTTAGTCAATCATTGTGGATCTGAACAATTTCAGTGTTTGTCATCAATATCCAAATCTTTCAAGCATGGAAACAGTGTGAGAAATCATATACCTTGGATATGGATCAAGAATCCCCCATCAATCCCAACTTATGAAACTTAGTTACCCTTGGAATTGAAAGTAAGCAGATTTAATGAAAAGAAAACTGAAGACATTGGATTAAAAATGATAACTCTGAAAATCACTTGCATAAACTGAAAATAACATAAAGCTGTTCTAGTAAAAAGAGAAATTGAACAATAAACTGAAATTACAACTGAAATCAAACAAGAAACTAGCTAAAACTATCCTAAATTACTTGAAGAAAAATGAGAAAGATGAGAGAGAAGAGAGATAATGGAAAAATCTAATCTAAGCTACTCTACTTGAAGTGAAGTGTCTCTACTGAAGTCTGATGTCCTGCAAAAACCCTTCGTAATGCTTATATGGGCTTCATGGTGAAAAGACCACAATACCCTTCACAAAGCTCTCAAAATTCTGTAGATTTTCTCAATGTCGGCAACCATTACCGATAATGCATAAGGCCCATTATCGGTAATAGCCCTTAAATGCTTCCTTCATGGTGAAGTTTTCTCTCCATTACCAATAATGGACACACTTCTATCAGTAATAGCATTCTTCTGGGTTAAGGTGGGGCTTGTTTGTTGCTAGCATTACCGATAATGCATATACCCTCTATCAGTAATGCTAGCAATCTGGTTCATGGACGGATTGTCTTGCTTCATTGCATTATCGATAAAAGATAAGCATTATCGGTAGAGATGGGCTGCTAGAATTCTTGCTGCTGTCTTGGCTTCATCCATTACCGATAATGGAGAGCACCACTATCGGCAATGCATAGCTTCTGGTTCTGCTGAGAAACTGCTGGCTTGGGTTACTTGCCATGACCGATAATCGAACTTGCCATTATCGGTAATGGTGAGTTTCTGCTCCTCTTTTGTTGATTGAATCCTCCTGCAACTTGCTTCAAAACTTCATTTAATTCAAATCTTTCCCGCTTTTTCCAGCTTCCATCATTTGTAGAATGCCAACTTTCCATCAAAGCTCTATGCCATTTCTCTCACTCCATTTACACAAAATTTCCTACAATAATTGAAAACAATGAACATAAGGTAAACTACACTAAAAACTATTAACATGCATTCTAGATTAACAATTTGGACTGCATAATCACATTTGGAAGTGCATGATTGACAGGCAATCAGTCTACTCTACACGGAGCACCCACCTGAATCTTGTTCTTGGATTAGTTTTTAGAAGAAGGAATTTGATGGTAGTTTTTTGTCTTGTTTTTATTAGATTGGATGTTTGGTTTGATGTTAATGTCCATGTTCACATTTTCTGATTATTTTTTGCTAAATCATAAATTTTAGTTTGTGATTTTGCTTAATTATTTATGTTCATGTCTGTGTTTTTGTTATCTGTTTTTTTGTAAAGCCGATCGTCGCTCATATAAATTATCCTCTGTTTGGTAAAGCCGATCATTGTTCATTTGAATTATGTTCATTTGTTTTTTTTTTATAAAAAAAAAAAAAAAAAAAAAAACTCCCTATGATTCTAATTATATGCTAGTTCAATTAACCACCTAGTATGTAAACTGCTTTTCCTGATTTCCTCATCAATTTTATGACTGTAATGTTCTGCTGTCTGAAGGCAATTGACACAGAATCAGGACATAATATAGGTGTCGTGTTTGAAAATTTAGTCTTCTTAAACTTCTTCTTAACTTTATATATATATTTTCTATTGTGGTTTATACAGGCTTGCAATTCACTAAATCAGACTTGGATGGACTCTGATAAGCAACATAACTCATGGTGTTATTTTTCCTATTTTAGAAAAACTGCATGAACTTACTGTAATAAAAATTTATTATATGTGCTAACATGTTAATGTAAAAAAGATTAAATTGGATCTATGTTACGTAGATACTCAATACTGATTTGATTTTATCAAACTTTTGTTCACAAGTGTGGATTGTGCTCTAGAGGGATGTGCACTGCCTATGCTGTCTGTTAGTTTCCACAAACTCATGGAGTCAGTAGATGCAAAACTCCAAATGTAGTATGTGACTAGTTTGATTTCAGAATTGTTGTGCTGATTAATTTTTTCTTGCTTCCTTGATAATACTAAAATTTCCAAAGCAGTTTTGGAAATTAATTTCAAACAACATTGGTGAAGGTGCTAAATATCAGTTTGAATAATTTCTTGCTGCTACTCGGTCTAATCTTTGACCAGATAAGAACTGATGCGAATAAAGAGAAGCCCAGCTATTGAATTGGATGCAAAACAAGCTTAATGGGAAACAAGGGATCAAGAAAGCAAACCCCATATCGGCTAATCGTAAGTGTTCATTCTCTCTCTTAATTGCTTTTCTAAGGTTCTCATTTGAATGGCCTTAAACATATGACACGCTGAGATATGTTTAAGCCAACATGTATGTACCAGAGACACACACATTTGTAATTTTCTTTTTTTCAGTAAGGGCATGACTATAGTGAAAATGGATATGAATAATGTCTGACTATAAATAATAAAACAGTTAAAACAGTACAATTGATATTGAAGATAATATTTCTAAAGAAGCAAAAGATACCAGTTATATGATCAGGAGAGAAATAACTTTCATGAGAACAAAAGATTCAAAGGAAGCAGAAGATACCCATATGTGCTTAAATCGTTTGTTAATTTTTCAAATGGAAATACTAGTTCTGAATTCTCAATTAAACTTGTTTATTTGCTAAATTTTTCCCCTTTTTTTATAAAAAAAATCTTTTATATTGTTGTATAGGATGTTACCAAAACTTGAAAGAGAATAGTATTTTTCATTCTAATTTAAATGAGTTCAGAAAAATTAATTTGGGTGGGAGCAATAATTCTTATTATAAATAATCAAAATTTTATTTTCTTGTCCTTGCCATGTTCGTGTCCTATTTTTCAAGGATTAGTTGTGTTGAGCACAGGATTGAACAGAGATGTATTCTGTATAAGAATTGATTTAGACCCCTCCCCCCCCCAAAAAAAAATAAATAAATAAATAAATAAATAAATATAATATAATATAAATAAAAATAAATAAATAAAAAATAAAAATCTATGAAAAAGTTCTTATCTTTAATCTAAGTGGAAACTCTTGCAAAATTTTGGATCTTATGAATCCATATGGCCTTTTGTGTATTTGAGTTTGAACAATCAAAATTCAGTCAATGAATATATTGACTAAAAATCTTCTAAGAGCAATCATCAGTTTTTTCCTTTATATAGTGCACCCATATTATAGGCGTCTTGTAATATGTCCTAGCATAGGCACATACCAAGACGTACAGTTTTAATTTAATGTCCTCATCAACCTTTTTTTTTGTGTTGATAGGAAAAAAAATACTAATTATTGCTTATTTTTCCAGCTTACAGACTTTGGGTTATCAAAATTGGCCCCATAAACAGCACAGTTGATTTATTTGGACTTGACAAATGAAACTACTTCTATAGATGGTCATAATCCACAACCTGGACAAACAGAGGATAGAAGTCAGCAGTCAGCTGTTGGGACACCTGACAACTTGGCACCTGAGATCCTTCTTGGAACTGAGCATGGTTTGGACACAATCTGCATTGAGGTATATTCCAAGTATACTAGACAGTTGAAATAACCTCCTGGTCTTATTGCTGCAGGGTATGCTGCAGATTGGTGGTGTCTGGGAATTATCCTATTTGAATTTGTTACAGGAGTTCCACCATTTACTGCTGAATGTCCAGAGGTAATTTACTTTGAATTTACTTTGAAAAGAAAAATTCCAGAGGTTAATTTAACATTTATTGAGCTCCTTTGAATTCACTTTTTTTATTTTGTAGTTCTTCTTGAAGAACTGAAGGTCAATTCTAATTAAAGCATTAAATCAATTTTTAGCTGACTCTGGTTTTGTAGAGTCTCATTTCAGTGAGTAGCATTTTGACTTGTGAGATTTAATGTGAAACTCATGTGTCTTGTCCTGCATATCAATAATTGGAGACAGCAATTTTGCCTTCACTTGCTAATGTGCTAGGAATATTAACATGACAGTTATTTCTTAGAAATGTGCTCATACTGTATACATGCTCCTCCTTTGAATCCTTATGTAAATGCTGGCTTCTCCTCCATTAATCAGCTACTTCAATAATTCTTTCTAGTAGTATAACCTTATTCATTCGCTTAATTTTACATCCAAAATACTGTAACATGCTGCAGATATCCATGGACAGTGGACAGTGGAGACTCTGTTGTACTCAATGTTTATTAGTTAATGGTTCCTGCTTCTAGTAGTTTTCTCTAGCTTGTTGAATTTTGGACTCCTTAATGGGGAAGTGGATAGGCTACGCAATTGCAAAGTGTAACTAAAAAGTTCATCTTTTATTTCAAATGGTATTATTTCTCATCCACTCAGTGTTGAAAGAACTCATCTTCAACATCCTAGTTCCAACCTTCAGCACTTGATGGTCAGTCCATTTGCAGTGTTTCTAACTTAATTCTTTATCCTTTATTCCCTTTTCGTTCATTCTTTTTGATGAATTTGAATGCTCATGAGTGAAGATTAACTTTTCAATAAAACAACTCCTCTAATGTAAATGCTCATGAGTGAAGATTGACTTTTGCTTCCTGATGTAAGTGATTGCTGCCAAAAGTGGTCCTTTTTATGCATAAGAATTTGCTTTGATTTCTGCTCTGAATTCTAGCTTTTCATTTGGTTTGCTGTAAACTTATGGGTAGCATGGTTATAATATGATTGGTCTTCACCATTTATATTTGCGACTTGTAATCTGTTATACACCAATCTCATGACTAAGGATTTTGTTCTGGTAACACATCCATTTTACCCATCAGCAATAAGCATCGTTCAAAACTTATTACTCAGGTCATCCAACATTTTATGATTACAACTTTCCTTTCCTTAATTGGCATTAGCATTTGGATTTGTTATTGGTTCACTTTGATATTTTTTTGGGTTCAATACCTACTATACAGGGAGTTACTGCATTGAGTTTTTTTTTTTTGACAAAATTGTTTTGATCAGAGGTTTATTTCAATGGTTCTTTTACTGTGTAGCAATGAACACTAAGCCGATTGGTTTAAGCCATAGTTTTGTTTAGCAACTTTCTTAATGGATTCCTTTATCTGATTTCATTGTGTATATACATAAATGTTATAAATACATATGTTTATGGAACCATTGCCATACTTCCTCATATCAATTGCAATTGGCCTTTAACGACTTTGCATTTTACTTTTTTTTCATTTGATTTTCTTTTTCTGTAGCAGTAGAGACTGATTCAACACAGTGAACCTTCTTTATGGTACTCTTTCTGAATTCTGCACAGAATCAAACTGTCTGACTATGATTGGGTTCAAACTGTCTGACTAAAAAAATAACACATTAGAATAAATGGGTAAAAGAGCCTTTTTATTGATTGGGTTCAAAGTTGAAACTGGGTATTGTAAATTATAATTCGAAGAAATAACAATTTCAAAGTTGCAAAAGAAGTTTAGAACTTATCAATTAGTTTTAATAACACCAATATGCTTTTGAAGGGTCGATAGTTGAAAATAAAAATCCCCATCCTCGAAATGAGAAGACACTAAAGCAAGTCAAATGTTTATTTATTTTCACTAAAATTCTACTCCATCCATCCCACTTTATCGGATTTATTGGCGCTGCACTTTTTTTCTTGGGAGGAACGAGTTATGATAGAATATGTCTTGTTTATCTCGACGAAATGGGCGGAATATCTATCCCAATGCCAAAAATATTCACGATATTCAGTATCTTATCGATGGCTTCCCTTGCATTACCAGGCATGAGTGGTTTTGTTGCAGAATTGATAATATTTTTTGGAATAATTGCCAGCCAAAAATACTAATTACTTGTGTAATGGCAATTGGAATGATATTAACTCATTGACATCTCACTTGTTTATTTTTACCCATATTTTCCTCCTAATCCAATTAATGCATTAACACTTCACTTATATTTTAAGGGATGAATACCAAGAAGTCTCTCAAGTATACCAAGAGGTCCATAGTGAAAATATTTTGTCGAAAAGACGAAACTGTCCCAAACATAGTGAAAACACCTCACACAATGAAAATACTCCACACAGTGAAAAAAACTCACTACAGTGAAAATATTCAACATTTTAAATGTGTTTTCACTGTCCATTCTTTTCTTTTCTTTTCTATTATTATTATTATTTTTGAGTTTTCGAAGCATTTTGAATGTTTTCACTGTCCTATTTTAGTGTTTTCAAAACATTAACTGTCCAAAACATTGCTTCAATTGGCATTCCAAAAGTACAAATATTGCATAATCCATTTTCTTGTTGCAAATGAAAGAGAAAAAAAAAATTAATTAATTAATTATCCAAAAAAAAAAAGAAAGAAAAAAAATAAACACAACCGTAAGAAGCCATCACTGCATTTCAAGTTTTTATAAGTTCATACCAAGGGCTGATAAATACAAACCCAAGGTATTTTCACTGTCCATAGGATCCAACAAGAAGAAGGCTTTTTATTTGCAGCTGAACATAACCTTAATAGTTTCCAACACATCCATATGTACACCAAAATAGTTTCCAACACAACACAAGCATTTTAGTTTTCACTGTGCATACCTGCGATTCAGAGAGAATGTTGGTTGCGATTCATTACTGTAAATGACCGAACAGAGTTTCATTTCATATGAGGAAAATAATAAAATAAGCGAAAACATTTGAGATTGCAATTGACAGAAAAACAGAGATTGGATTTCTTGCCAAAACATAAAATCCTCACTTGTTCATCCCAACCATTTCATCATTCCCATAATATGGAAGGATATCAGCATAACCAGTCCTTCACAACTTTCCCTTTGGCAACAAAACAACCAATGTTCTTCCTATCAATTCTCATGGGGCTTCTCGTCCGGACCATAATCTCTTTAACCATATCTTTCACCCGCGATTCACCTCTGACATTACTGTGCTTTCCTGCCCCACAGACCACCGTTATCTTCTCCGGAATCACATAGTTCCCGGCACGAAACATTGACCTTATCTCTTCCATCCACTGCAACATTATCAGATATGTCGAACCCAAGTGCATTCCATGCAAGTCCAACTTGGCCTCAGAAGAATTCCATTCCATTGCCGAAACTAAAACAGACGACTCGACTAGCTCTTTAACCAACAGTCTCTCGTCAACATTCAAAATCTGTGTTAGCTCTTCGATTGAAAGCGGGAAACCTTTACTGTCTTCTAACAGTGACAGGATTGTCTGGCAGGAATTCAAGACTGAATTGTAAGTCCGAATCGAAAAGGTAATGCCCAAATCCTTCATTCTCTTAAGCCACTGAACCATTTCGGATTGCTGCTTGTGTGCTCCATACGATGAAAGAACCATGTTTGAGCATATTGTATCAATTGCAAACCCTTCATTCTCCATTTGCTCCAGAATTCTCTGCATATCTTTGAACAATCCTAGCTTTCCATAGCCATACATTACAGACCTGAATTCATAGACAGATAATTTGAATCCTTTCATTCTCATATCTTCCATCAAATTCTCCGCTTCCTGAGGCTGACCCATCTCGCATAAGCCACTAATCATTGATTCATAAGCACGTCGTTTCACATAAACAGAGGAAGAATTAGAGAGAAGCTGATTCAAACGAGCGTAAGAATCGAGAATCCCTCGGTTTGATTTGTGCTTGGAGTGTGAATTAAGCAAATTGCAGTAAAAGCAAACTAGGTCTCGTTCTCGAAACCATAATTTAGATACGGTTTCAGAAATTAACGTTTGTGCTTCTTCAAATCGTTCTTGTTTTTCTAACAAAGCGATGAGTTCTGCAACTAGCTTTGGGTTCCAATTGAACCATGATGCTCCGGTGATCCTCGAATACAACTACACCATTTAAGAGCTTAATGTTAGTGAGAAAGAAGAGGAAGAATACATACATCTAAGATATATATATATATATATATATATATATATATATATATATA
>JAESVK010069004.1:0-11749 GCA_017140935.1 Hamamelis virginiana
TGATTGAACCTCAATCATACCTTCAAATATGGTATTCCTGTGTTCTCTTATTTAAATAATTATATAATAAAAGTCGTTTTACCTAAAGATCTGTACTTGGGTTAATTTCTCTGTTTTAAGAAATCTGTGCAGATTATACGTTTTGACAGCATCGCCTATGAAGCCGTGATGATCGTCGGGCATTAAATGAGCATTCGGAAATGACCAGCTAGTGCCATTGAAGTACGAAAGAGCATACAAAGAAGTTCTGCAAGAAAAGTCAAAAATGCCACGTGTCTATCGATAGCCAGGATGCGCTATCGATAGCGCCTCTATCGATAGCGCATCTCCGCTATCGATAGTCAAAAGGCGGCTGTGGGCTTCTTAGATATTTTGGATATTTTCGAGGGTATTATTGTCATTTTCATTTTCCTTCTATAAATAGAAGTGTAAATGCGACTTAAAGAGGGTTCATGACTTTTTGCTCTGAATCATTACTCTGCTATTTTAATTAGATTTCAAGTTACAGTTCAATTTCGCATTTTATTCGGCAGTTTACTTTTTCAGCAATTTCCGATTTCTGCAATTTTTCTTTCAATGCCTGGCTCAATTCTCACTTGAGGATTGTTCTTTAAATATTCAGTCTTTATTTTCAGTACTTTACGTTTCTGCTATTTTCCCTTTTTATGCATGGCTCAATTCTCACTTGAGAATTGTTCTTTACTTTTTCTGTCATTTTCTTTATTTACTTAAGCACTTTTCTTTATTTATTTCAGCCCTTTTCTTTATTTACTTCAGTCACTTTTCTTTATTTATTTTCGCCATTTTCTTTATTTATTTCTGCCATTTTCCTTATTTCTTCAGTCATTTAATTACCGCTTTTATTTTATTTTTCCATCCCGTGAACCCTTAGAGCTTGTCATGGATAAAGGATATTCTCCTCCATTGATGTGTAGCTAATACTCCAAGCTTGGGTGAGGATGAAGTTGGATTCGTTATACAATCCTATTTTATAAACATCCCTCTATTTGTATTATGTGATTGCATAGTTGTGAAGGTTTTACCGCACACTATTGCTAAATATAATATCATATAATTGTACATCTGTGATTGCAATTATATAATTATGCAATGGTTCTTACTGGTATGAATACAAACCAGCATGCTTTATTCCTCATTTAAGATGGATAGCGATATTCCATTCTTTTCAAGGATAAACCTGCCGGTCCTGTATTCATAATCTTTTTGGGACTTCCTTCTTGTAGTTGGAAGAACCACCATACATAATTACTATATTGAGGATTTTATAAGATAAATTGTATAATTGAAATTCAATGGGCTTCTCACCCAAGTTCCGCTCATTCCACCAACTTAATTGCGTTTTTAACTAAGCTGTATAAAATTACTGCGTTTTCGCTTCGACCCAATCGGAGCATTTCCCACCAACCAATTTATTTGACAATATTCTTTCCACTTGAATTAATTCTAAAAAGTCTTTTATTATAAACCTGCATTTCCCAGTGGTTCGACACCCGTGCTCACTAGTCACAATCGAATTGAGATTATTAGTCACGAGGTTTTATAAATTAATTAATCTTGATCACTGACAAGGAATAATCTCCCTTGTCTATGAAGCGATCAAATTTTGGCGCCGTTGCCGGGGAATTACGGTTTATTTAAAAAGAATATTTGGGATTTAATTTAAGTCGTAAATATTAATACTGTTCATATTACTATATATATATTCTTTTATACTGTTAATATCTATATATAATAATTATTATTTATTATTTTCACTACAGGTGGCTGAAATCAGGAATTGGGAGCTTCACTCCCGCGCGCTTAAAATAACAAATTAAAAGCTAAATATTAACTGCTCACTATTTGTTTATTGAATTCCGTGATTATCTGTGGAGACCTATTTTATGCGGGGCAGAAGGTCGTTGTCATTAAACGTAATTCCTTTAGACTCTGAATTAGAAAGAACTCTGAGAGCTGTTAAAGCTTCTCAAAGTCAGTCCAGTGAGTCAGTATCTTTGCATCATTTAGAAATGGCTGAATCATCTGCACACACTGCCATGTTACCTGCGGATAATATTCAAGCGCCTCAAGGTCTTAAAACTCTTAGGGATCACTTCATGCCCAATAGTTTTAATCCACCCTCCTGTATCCAAATCCCACACATTGAGAATCTCATCTACGAGATTAAGCATGCTACCATTCAGATGCTTCCTACGTTTTATGGGTTAGATAGAGAAAACCCATATGACCATTTGCAGGAATTTTTAGGGATATGTTCTACTATTCGAATTCAGGGTTTCCATCCATAATCCCTGAAATTGTTTTTATTCCCGTTTTCCTTAAAAGATAAGGCCAAACACTGGCTTTGTACTCTCCAGACCCCTGTCCCTATCACTACTTGGGAACAGCTTCAAAAGTTATTCCTGTCTAAATTTTACTCTGTTGGTAAAACTCACCAAATGCGACGAGGTATAACAAACTTCGTCCAACATGAACATGAATCTTTTCATGAAGCCTGGGAAAGAATGAAAGAACTTCTTAGGTTATGCCCCCATCATGATGTACCGAAGTGGCAAATCATAGAGTCTTTTGTTAGAGGTTTAACTGAGGGTGACACGCAGACTGTGAAATCTGCATGTGGGGGAGCTATTTTAATTAAAGGTGAGGATGAGATGTGGGCTTTATTTGAAGCATTGAGTGAGGATTCTTTCCACATGGCCTCAATGTCTTTAGGTAACCGCGACGATGCGTTAGTGAAGAAAACGCCTCCCAAAAAGGGCGGTATTTATGATGTGGACACCCAAGTTTTGGCAAATAAACAAGTTGAGGCTATGTCTCAAAAGCTTGACCAGTTAATCGCGGCACAAGGGCAATCTTCAAAAGCCCATGTGAAACCTGTGAACTTGGTGTGCAATATTTGCACTGACCCAGCTCACGAGACCCCATATTGTCCTATGGCAGGCCAGTACCCCGAGTTTGTCCAAGAGCAGGTTAATGCTGCTCAAGGATATGCACCACCTAGGAATGACCCTTATTCCAACACTTACAATCCTAGGTGGAAGACTCACCCCAATTTCCAGTGGTCTAGTCAGCCTAGAGGATCCAATCCTAGTCAGCCTGCAAGACCCACATATAGCAGTAACCCTGCTATCAGTCAACCCTATAGACCACCACTTATGCAACCCCAGTACCCCAGTTATGGTGCTCCTCAAGCACCTGCACCAAAGTATCAGAGTCAAGCTGTGACTCAACCACCACCACAAACTCATAGAACGCCTGGTTTTGAGGAACAAGTCCTAGCTACCCTGAAAAGTCTAGAGGCTTCAGCACAACTTACTCATTCCCATTCCCAATCTATTTCCAAGTTAGAAACCCAAATGGGTCAACTAGCGGCTTCATTTAGTCGCAGAGAGGAAGGGAAATTCCCAAGTCAGGCTGTTGCCAATCCAAAGGGAGCTTTTGTAGCTGAGAGTTCTACTTCTCAGAACCCACAATGTAATGAGGAAGTTAAGGCTGTTACAGTCTTGCGTAGTGGGAAAGTGGCAGATAATAGAGTTGGGGAGAAAGAGAGGGAGAAAGAGAGGGAGAAAGAGAGAGAAAAAGAGAAAGAACCTGCAATAGAGAAAGAGTCTGAAGCTTCGAGGGATAACTTTTCCACCGCTTTAGACAATCCATTGGCATCGTATGTGCCGAAAGCCCCATTCCCATCTGCGCTGATTGCGCCTGAGAGGAGAGCGAAGAAAGGGGCTAGCATGTCGGATATGTTAGAGGTGTTTAAAAGTGTCCATATTAATTTACCTCTACTAGATGCCATTAAACA
Source organism: Hamamelis virginiana (assembly GCA_017140935.1). Taxonomy (NCBI): domain Eukaryota; kingdom Viridiplantae; phylum Streptophyta; class Magnoliopsida; order Saxifragales; family Hamamelidaceae; genus Hamamelis; species Hamamelis virginiana. Next base: position 3,821 of record JAESVK010069004.1, read on the forward strand.
GATTCCTTCATATGCCAAATTTTTAAAGGAAATGTGTACACAGCAACGCAAGGAGCGCGTGCATTTGTCTAAAACCATAGCTCCTGTTGACATAGCAAGTGCTGTGTGTCAATTCCAAGCCTCAATTAAAAGAAAAGATCCTGGAACGCCAACTATACCTTGCTTCTTAGGAAGTCATTTCATTGATAGAGCGTTAGTTGATTTTGGCGCGAGTGTGAATATTCTTCCATATTAAATTTACGCCAAAATGGAGCTTGGGACACTCCAAACCACACCTACTATTCTTCAATTTGCAGATAGGTCCACTAAGGTACCTAGAGGGATATTGCAGGATGTTTTGGTAAAGATAGATTCGTTTGTCTTTCCTGCAGATTTTATCGTCCTAGATATGGAGCCTATTGATATTACTAGGCCTCAAATCCCGGTTATAATAGGACGACCTCTTCTAGCAACTACTAATGCAGTCCTTCATCGTAGGACTGGCATAATGAAGGTGTCTTTTGGTAACATGAAAACCAGGCTGCAGGTTTATAGTGCAGCTAATCAACCTCATAACTTTGAGGATTGTTCTTTTGTAGACATCATAGATAAAGTGGTAGAGGAAGCTACACCTTATCTTCTGTCCAAGGACCCGCTAGAAACATGTCTTAATTACTTTGGGTTTGAGGACCATGACCTGGAGCACTCATTCATGGAGGCGAATCTTGTCTTAGATTCTACCTCCTCTGTAGAAAAATTGACATGGAGACCTAGGGTTGAGCCACTTCCGTCTATTGCCAGTGTCCCTTCCCCTACGTCTTTTGAGTCTCGGCCGCAACTTGAGTTAAAGCCTCTGCCGGCTAATCTCAAGTATGCCTTTTTGGGTAATAGTGACACCTTGCCTGTCATAATTTCATCTTCATTAAATTTAGAACAGGAAGGTAAGTTGTTATCTGTTTTGAAAGAGCACAGAGTAGCCATAGGATGGTCGGTCGCTGATTTAAAGGGTATAGACCCGTCAGTCTGCCAGCACCGTATTCACCTAGAGGAAGGTGCGAATCCTTCTAGAGATGCCCAACGTAAGTTGAACCCCAATATGAAAGAGGTAGTTAAAAAGGAAGTTTTGAAACTACAGGATGCGGGTATCATTTACCCAATTTCAGATAGTGAGTGGGTTTCCCCTACTCAATTGGTTCCTAAGAAGTCTGGGATAACAGTGATAGCTAACGAGGAGGGTATTCTAGTCCCTACAAGAGCTACCACTGGTTGGAGAGTCTGTATAGACTATAGGAAATTAAATTCCAAGACTAGGAAAGACCACTTCCCTCTGCCTTATATTGACCAAATTCTAGAGAGATTATCCGGGCAGAGTTTTTATTGCTTCCTAGATGGCTATTCAGGGTATAACCAAATAGCGGTTTACCCCGAGGATCAGGAGAAAACAACATTTACCTGTCCATTCGGGACATTTGCATTTAGGCGTATGTCTTTTGGCCTATGCAATGCCCCGAGCACGTTCCAAAGATGTATGACTTCTATCTTTTCTGATATGATAGGAGATTATTTGGAAGTGTTTATGGATGACTTTTCTGTTTTCGGTCCTTCTTTTGATGAATGCTTCTCTAATCTCTCAAAAGTGCTTAAGAGATGTTGTGAGACAAACCTTGTTCTTAGTTGGGAGAAGAGTCATTTCATGGTTCGTGAGGGCATTGTGCTTGGGCATATCGTATCTAGTAGAGGGATAGAGGTTGACAAAGCTAAGGTTGACTTAATTGCAAAACTACCTCCGCCTACTACTGTTAGGCAAATCCAGTCCTTCCTTGGACATGCAGGATTTTACAGGCGTTTCATTAAAGACTTTAGTAAAATAGCAAAACCAATGTGTAATCTGCTTGCTAAAGATGTAGAGTTTGATTTTGATAAAGCATGTCTAGAGTCCTTCAATAAGTTGCGTTTAATGTTGATCTCGGCACCTATCATGCGAGCTCCCGATTGGTCACTTCCTTTCGAGTTAATGTGTGATGCCTCCGATTATGCTGTGGGGGCAGTGTTGGGTCAGAGGGTAGATAAGGCCCCTTATGTTATATACTACGCAAGCAAAACCTTGAATGAAGCTCAGTTAAATTACACTACGACTGATAAAGAAATGCTTGCAGTAGTTTTTGCGTTAGATAAATTCCGATCCTATCTTTGGGGATCGAAGACCATTGTGTACTCAGATCATGCCGCCTTGCGGTACCTGCTCTCTAAAAAAGAGACGAAGCCTAAGCTGATTAGGTGGATTCTCTTATTACAAGAATTTGACTTTGAGATTAGGGATAAGAAAGGTTCTGAGAATGTCGTTGCTGACCACCTCTCTAGGATAGTAGTTGAAGAAGAGAGTGACCCCACACCTATTAGGGATTCTTTCCCTGATGAGCAGCTTTTTGCCGTCACTCATTCTACCTTACCCTGGTATGTTCATATAGTGAATTATCATACCACAGGCCTTGTACCATCTCTTTGGTCGAAACAGGAAAAGGATCGGTTCTTTTCGCAAATAAAATTTTATTATTGGGAAGATCCTCTCCTGTTTAAGTACTGTGCTGACCAGGTTATACGTAGGTGTATTCCAGAGGGTGAAATGCAAGACGTTTTGAAGTTCTGCCACACTCTAGCATGTGGAGGACACTTTAGCGGGAAAAAAACTGCCGCTAAAGTCTTGCAGTGCCGGTTCTACTGGCCCACACTATTCAAAGATGCATTGGACTTCTGTAAGTCTTGCCAAAATTGCCAAAGAATGGGTTCTATGTCTAGAAGAGATATGATGCCTCTTAACCCTATTTTGATCGTCGAAATTTTCGATGTTTGGGGCATTGACTTCATGGGACCTTTTCCTATTTCGCATGGGTTTGAATACATCTTAGTGGCTGTAGATTACGTATCTAAATGGGTAGAAGCCATAGCCACTAGGACCAATGACCACAAGGTGGTGTTGAATTTCCTCCAAGAGAACATTTTCTCTAGGTTTGGGTTTCCAAGGGCCATCATCAATGATGGAGGGTCACATTTTAATAATCGACCCTTTGCAACACTCGTAGCTAAATATTCTATCACTCACAAGGTTGCAACCCCATACCATCCTCAGACTAGCGGGCAAGTGGAGGTTTCGAATAGGGAAATTAAGCATATCCTAGAAAAAACTGTCAGGCCTGATCGTAAGGATTGGTCATTGCGTTTAAATGATGCATTATGGGCCTATAGGACTGCATTTAAAACCCCTATTGGTATGTCTCCGTACCGTTTAGTCTATGGCAAACCGTGTCACCTCCCAGTCGAGTTAGAACACAAAGCACTTTGGGCCATTAGGAAATTTAACTTTGAAATGAAGGAAGCGGGTTCTCACCGCAAGCTTCAGTTAAATGAGCTCGAAGAGATTAGGAATGAGGCTTACGAGAGTTCCAAAATTGCTAAAGCCAAAATGAAAGAGTTTCATGACAGACACATCAATAGGAAATCTTTTGAACCAAATCAGAAGGTGTGGCTGTTTAACTCTAAATTAAGGCTATTCCCCGGTAAGCTTCGATCTCGCTGGGATGGACCTTTTGTAGTAACTAGGGTTACTCCTCACGGTGCTGTTGAAATTCAAAATCCTCGAACTGGTTTGTCCTTCTTTGTGAATGGACAAAGGCTTAAGCCTTTTATTGAGGGTATAACCGATAGTGAGGGCATTCAGGATGGTTTGGTAATTGAGTCTGTCAGTTTGGAAGACCCAACCTACCAGTTTGACTAAAGAGGAATTTCACGTCTAGCTGAAGACGTTAAACTTAGTCCCACCCACCCATTCCCTTTGTTCGTACACACTCGTCTAGTTGTAACATTCTTTCAACATTGAGGACAATGTTTTACTTCTAGTTGGGGAGGGTTTGTATATTCTCTTAATTTGTATATTCTCTTATCTATGATAAATTTATTTATTTATTCATTTAATTTGTATATACATAATAATTTATTATTATTTATCATTCTTGTGTACATGTTAACCCAGTGTGATTTGTATAAAGATTATATGTATAGAATTTGATAAATAAACATGTGTTACAATGTGAGTTATTCTTTCATTTATATCATTTCTATTTTTCGATTTTCGATACATTAATTGTAACTTTACTGTGATTAGCTTGTATTCAATCTTACACGTGCACGAACTTGGTTTAAATCTTTATACTCGGCAATTCGAATATTTGATAAAACCTGAATAAAGAGGAGACTTGCGACAATTAAAGCAAATTTTGAACCATTCGATCAGTTTTTGGGACTCAAATCTTCATCCTATCAATTTAATCATTGGTTATTGTTTTCCTGTTATATTATGCATAAATGTTTAATTTATGCGTATGTAGAATGCAAATACCTCGTAATCAGTTGAGAATATTGTGCACATTTTTGAAAAATGATTTAAGGCCATCTTCTTCGAGTCTTGTGCCGTGTTTATTTTTGTTAGAGTTTAGGACCCCCGTAGTACCCATTTTTGAGCCTAAAAGTTGCCAATTTTTTTGATAACTTAGCAACCATGGGTATTGAGGTGTCTTTTATACATTTTGTTGGTATTTAGTGTCAAGTAGTGTGAAATTTTGTCAAAATAAGCCTATTTTTTGAAAAAGTCAAATTTTGACCATCTCTATCGATAGCCACTTAACGCTATCGATAGAGGCATTCAATTTCAAAAAATAAAAAATCATTGCGGACAGTATACATTGGCTATCGATAGCGCCAGTGCGCTATCGATAGCGATCACGGAGTTTGCCTTTTAAGCTTCTTCTCCCGCGCGATTTGCCTCACTTTCTTCACTATTCACGCCTGAAAACTCCATTGCCGCCGTGTCCCTTCGCCTTCAAACTCAGTTTCCGGCCACCCTAGCCCTCCATTTCGCGCAAACTTGATTTCATTGCGATCCTCGCGCCATTTTGAGCATTTCTGACCGATCAGAATTTGAGTTTGCTACATTTCATTTTTGTCACCTTTTTGCACGTGCATCGCATTTCGGCGAGGACAGTAGGCTATTCGGCGACTTCTTCATCTTCCACCCTTCGTGAGTACCCGTTCACATTCTAAAATTTTGAATTTTTCTTAAAATGGCTTAGTTTTGTGTTATATGTCATAGCATGAATTAGTGTACGTAGGTTTTTGCATGAAATAGTTGATAATATTATTTTGGGTTAGAATTTTGTCATATAGTAAATACCTTAGTCTTGTTATGTATGTTACTGCATTGGGTTGAGAATTTGTGGAGTTGTGATAATGCCTGGATGATAGGCAGTGCAAGAATTGTGGTAAAGCCTGGACGTTAGGCTATGCATGGCCATGCATGGGCATGCATGCATTTGTACATATGATTGGAGGAGTTAATAAATATAGCCTGGATGATAGGCGAGTCCTGAATTTTGAGATGGGATATAAAGTTATCGTGTGGGTTAACATCTGGCTGTGTTGTGTGTTTGATTCTTATTGAAAAAAAATATTTATACAAGTATCTATGCAAATTATTCTACTGCTGACTATGGTCCTATCTGCTGCCGTGTGTGTGTAAAAAATTTGTACAGAGCTATGGTACGCCAAAAGACCACCGACAGGAAGGGCGTAGCTTTTCAGGAGCCGGCACAGCCGAGACCGAGGAGGTCTACAGATACTGGGCGGGGCAAGGCCCAGCGCACGCAGCCAGATTCTTCAGACAGTTCTGAGTCAGAGTGGCAGCCAGTACATGTTCAGAGACCTTCTGGTAGAGGTCAGTCTTCCAGACAGCCACCTACGTCTGCACCTCCTTCTAGTTCCCATGATGTGGAGGAGGAGTATTTTGAGCACCCCGATATAGGGGAGACTGGCGAGCCTCGCATGCCTCGAGAGTTCGAGAGTTATGCAGATACCGAGGCTGGGTCGAGGAGATTACCGACCCGTCGATCCGCTAGACCATGGCCAGAGATCTTGTCGGCGAGGAACTTCAACGTCGAGAGATATGTTGATCCGAGAGCCTTCAGATACGAGGGCTTGCTTGTGGAGATCCTGCAGGACAGACACCTCAGCACCTGGCTGAGGAAGGGCGGAGGTTATATGGCCAGTGTTGTTCATCAGTTCTATACGACAGCACACATGGCCGAGGACCAGACCCAAACACTGCAGGCCGAGGTTGGAGGCCGTTTGGTTCAGTTCACTCCGGACGACATCGCTACCTATCTGGGGTGCGAGCGTCCATCATCTTCGGAGGCCGAGAGCGCTTATTTAGAGTTGACAGAGAGTCAGTGTGCTGATGCGGTGTGTATTGACCGGGAGTTATTCGACGGGATGTACTTCACGACCGGGAACATGCACCCATCTTACGCAGCTATGAATAAGCTGCTCTACTGTAACCTGCGAGCGAGAGGCACTGATTCGCAGATCCCTGTGGAGTCTGTGAGGCTACTGCTGGAGTTTTTGAGCGACCACCCCATGGACATCGCCGCTTTGATATTCAGCGAGATCCGCACCTTCATTGCCACACAGCCGCGGAACAACATGCCGTACACCCAGATGATTACAGCTTTTGCCCTGGGTGCGGGTGTTGTGTCTGACGAGCCACTGCGCTGGGGTGAGGGTCCTATTACCCCCACTACATTAGCTCGGAGTATGGCAGCTCGGCCGAAGAGGCCACGTACTGAGACCGCTGGTCCATCAGCGCCTGCTCCTACACCTGCTCCTACACCAGCTCCAGCTCCGACTCCAGCTGCTCCTCCTCTGCCAGACATGTCATCTGCCAGCTCCCAGGGTTTGTTTCATCAGGTCCTGGAGGGACTGAGATCTATGATGCATATTCAGCAGAGGCAGTCAGCTCAGCTTGATAGGCAGACAGCACAGCTTGACAGACAGTCTGCTCTGATGGAGAGACACTCTGCTCAGCTCAGGGTCATGTGGCGACGTATGGACAGCGAGCCGATTTCTGAGGCCGACCGAGCATTATTCTATGAGCCGCAGCCCGATCCTAGATTCGACATCCCACCTGGGGATGATCAGTGATGATGGCTTAGCCCAGAGAGGCAGTTGTTCTTTTTGGAAGTATTTGTTTCTTTTTGGTTAGAAAAAAATTTTTAGTTGTGTGTCAGGGTTAGTTTAGGTATTTAGGATGGTTAGGGTAGTGACCTTAAACATATTACAGCCATCCTAATTTTGCAGTCTTTATACTTTCTTCTGTAACAACCTAAAACATTACAAGCCTATAAAGACCTTTTTGATTTTAAAATATTGTGCATTATTCTCTTGTGATTACTTGTTTATTTAACTTTTATTTATGTATGAACTGCATATCTGCTTATATAACTTCGTTATTTCATCTCTATTTGGTCATTATTTAGAGCTTAATGTATAAGTTTTATACTTGTATATTTCCATTTGGGAAACCCTGGGTTACTAACCTTTTCAGAGTGAACATCTTTTGCGAGTAACCATCAGTGAGGATTTGAAGTTGAATCTTATTAAGGGTTAATTCTCGTACTCTTATTGCAGTATTTTGATTTTATCAAGTTCAACCTCACTACACATTGAACACTTGCTAATTTCCTGTTAAAGATAGCATTTCTTGTATCTTAAATTTTCAATTATGAATATTGATATATCTGTGGATTGAACTCTTACTGTGTACATAGCATATTTTTAAAATTCTTTTTCAAATTAATTCTTGTATTTATTCATGTTTGTGGGTATCATTTCTGCAAACCCTCACGAGACTACACTCGTCCATTAAGGATAACTTAGTGGTTTAAAAGGCTTGTTGCATATGCTAAATGCAATCGCGTTTCCCTGCGAAAGTGGCTTTTTCAATTTTTAGTTTTAAATTCTACTTCATGTATAGTATAGCTATTTGCTAAGAGACTAGCAAAACCTAAGTTGGGGAGTGTGATTGAACCTCAATCATACCTTCAAATATGGTATTCCTGTGTTCTC
>JAESVK010069006.1:0-13306 GCA_017140935.1 Hamamelis virginiana
AGCACTTCTGTGTCTCAGTTGAGTTCTGAAAGGAGTTTTTATGCCTGCTGGATTCACTTGTTTACTGAGATATGACTTTCTCACTTCTCCATTTGGACAATGTTGTTATCTCTTTGCCAATTACCCATGGAGTTAGCCATATAAGGGCAATCTATGTATGTTCTTGTGCAGTGGTTGTGATTGTTTGTATTTGTTTTTATGTTTCCTTGGTTTTTGTACAATATCCTTGGGCTTATTATTGGAATCATGAAATTCATGAGTTTCAGGTTCTTGATTCTTGGCAACTGAATTCATAGTTGTTGTCCACAGCTGCAGCAGTCCATTTTCATTGGGCATGCAAACACACCCTTATATATGAAATTCATTGATAACTGATTAGAATTTGAGTTTTGTCCCCAACATACACACCACACACGTATCATTTTTAATGTGGTAGTATTTGGGCTTGTAAACTCGTGCTTTGTTTATTTATTTATTTCCTTTTTAATTAGCCTGTGGTGGCCACTTTCTTGTTCAAGCATTATCACAAACTAAGGTATTTTATCTGCTGGTTGGAAAGTTGTAGCCAGTTTTGAGGGAAATTTTCCTAACAGGATCAGCTCCCCTTAGACAAACATTTTGACATCAACAATGTCAAAAGAGTATGACTTGTTTCTTTCCTCATCTGTTTTTATCTTGTATTGTTTTCAGGATCTCATTCTTTTCAATGATTTTTTCTTTTGTGTACCAGATTGTGCTTAAAGCTGATGGTTATCAACCATATCTTATCTCTCCTGAGAAAGGTTTGAGGTCATTAATAAAAGGTGTCCTGGAGCTTGCATAGGAGCCATCACGTCTTTGTGTTGATGAGGTAAACCTAGATATTCAATGTCATAGCTTGTACCATTCTGTTATACTACTAATTTGAATTTCATTGATGAGCTGCATTAATACCTTTATGTACATAATAGATGTGTATTCTTTTTGCTTTTTTTATTCTTTTCCATATAGATGTTTAATATTTTACTTCTCAATGCTTTTATCATTCTAATTTCAATTTTTGATTCCTTGATGGCCTTTTGAATCCTCTGTAGTTAAGCTTATAATTAAAGATTTTGCTTTGGTTAAAGTGTGGTTCTGCATCAGCAACTTGACTCTTGTTTTAAAGAACTGTTCTGTCAATAGAAGAAAAGAATGTTTTGATTGTTTTTTGTGTTAGAAAAGTAATTTAATATCATACTTTTGCTGCTACATGAATACAATATATATTTGACAAACCCCAACTTCAGAAATTAAAATCCTTACCTAGTACCTATAATCTATGAGTCTCCATTCCATTCTCTTCATCTAATTGTCTATGTTGTTGGTTGTGGGTTTTCAAAACAGAGATTCTACAATCCGGTATCTTCATTGCCATTCTTTTGATGTTTAATTGTTGTAATGGAATAGTCAGTTAATATATCTTATTAATATATTAATTGTATAATTTAACTCAAAAGGAAAGAATATCATCTCCATGTCAAGTGACTGATAAGGGCAGTAGGGCCACTGTTTTTGTGGAATGGTTTGTTAGTTCTATGTAAACTTGGATTGTTGCTCTTTTATTTTCAAACCTTTTGGTATCTTGCATCAGTGGAGTGAATCTTAACCGACATTCAGAAGCCTTAATAGATACCAGTTGGCTGATTCATTGGTAAATTATGTTCAGTAAATGTCAGTGCCTATTTTTTTGTTCAGTAAATGGCCATGTGGGTTGGTTCATTGGTAAATTCTGGTAGTGGTTGAACAGCACACTTAGGTTCATTTCTCTCAAAGAGCTTGATTACCAAGTTTAGTGCCTATTTTCTTGAATTTTTTTATCCATTCATTTTGTTTGTCATGGCATATTTCCTTCTACTAACAAGGACACATAACTGAACTGAACACAGCCACCTAATTATCCCACTTAATAACAAGTCATAACAGCCCCACATTAACGTGATTCCCACAACATCCTAACACTTTTAGCAATTGCCTTATCATATCTCTGATCATATAGTGTGCAACTATGCTTTCTTCCATGACATTGTGCACGAGCATATATGTAAGAATGCTTAAGAGCAGCATTACATTTGCAGATACAAGTTTATGTATTATTTGTATTGGAAATTTAAATATTTTATTGTACTCTTTATTGTACTCTCTTCAATATAATTTACGAATTCTGACTGTTGATGAGGCTAATTTTTACTAGAAACTTTTTATATAATGGAGGAATCTTTTGACCAACCTGGAAAATTAATGTGGTAAGTCCAGTTCCAAATTGTTAGGTTTCAACTTATTAGGACTAGTATTGGGTTGGCCTGTGCAAGTACAAAAAATCAAGCCTCGAGTAGGTAGAGTGGGATAGGAATCTCTTCAGTTAACGCCCCTGCAGTCCAATACTAATTTTTCGTAGTGTGCAGATTACATGTGTGTGAATTATCTGAGTGTTGGGACTGTCTCACTTTAGTGGTCTTGTGGATCTGGTTTCTTGTTTGAGCCAGGGCTTCTAACAGCAACTTAGGTTGATGGGTGCTATATGGTACTTACTATGCTTGAACTTCGAAGTTCAGCTGGGCCATCAATGTAGCCTTGATTCTTTTTTTTTTTCTGATCTAGTTAAACTGATCAAGGTTAAACTGATTTGGTTTTTTTTTTTCTCAAGTGTATGGGTTGTAGGCTTAATTTGATGTGAAAATTTGTGTAAATGCAGCCTTGTTTTATTCTTTTGGTAATGAATCTCCATCCAAAATCATTCGGACCACTCCCTCCAAAATATGTGTAAATGCAGCCTTGTTTTATTCTTTTACCTCTTTTGAATTAGCATCATGGACTTCATTTTGTGAAAATATTGAAGCAAAGATGGTGCAATAATCGGGAAGCACAAAACACATTTGTCTATGTTCACGGCCTCAACTAATGTGATGGGTAGGGAAAATTGGCCACAAAAGATGAGGGGTTTTAAAAACCTTTGAGTATGTGTTTTTCTTATTTATGTGTGATTTTTAAATTTATGTTTCCATACAATTCTGACCTCAGGGTAATTAATAAGAACGATTTCCTAGTTAATGTTTACATCTTAGTTAAATTATATAGCCATATGATACAGAAATGGATATCTTTTAACCATGCTTATCTTATGTATTTATGTAGGTTTTCAATATATGTACTATGCTACTCACCAGAAAATGATGGAGGAACTAGCGGGGTTCGAGTGCATGATTTATTTTGGGGGTCTCATTCTTAAGTAGGATTTTGTTTTCCAATAGATTGATGATGAGACATTGATTGATTGTATAAATAGTTAGGATTCGAAATTGAGTGTACATGAATGCCACTTTTAACTTATATTTAGAAAAGTTAGGATTCTTGCACTTCATTGGTGGATTTGTGAATGCGATTGCATGTTTATATACAGGTTACTAATTTATATTTATAGTTAGGATTCTTGCACTTCATATTGGTGGGTTTGTGAATATATCTACATGTATATATACAGTTTGGTACAGGTAATATCCAAATGGAATAATTTAAAAAAAAAAATTAAAAAAAAAATTGAAAGAGAAAAGACGAGGGTTTTGAACCCTCGTCTTTTCTATCTTTTAAACTGTCATTTTTGGAAAAGACGAGGGTTGAAAACACTTATGGTATTGAGAAAAGACGAGGGTTTTAAACACTCGCCGTTTCTATATAAGACGAGGGTTTTAAACCCTCGTCTTTTCTTTGAAAATGCTTGTGGTATGAGAAAAGACGAGGGTTTTAAACACTCGCCGTTTCTATATAAGACGAGGGTTTTAAACCCTCGTCTTTTGTTCAAATTCACGAGGGTTCTAAAACCCTCGTCTTTTCACGAAACTGCCAAAGGGGGAGATTGTTAGGTTTTGAGTTTGAGTGTTGGCATGTTTCGTTTCAAAACTTGGTTTGGGTTGTACTTCTTTAGAATGTGTACTAATGATCTCAAGCGAAACTGTGGCAAAAGTCTCTAACTCACCATGGACTAGGATGGTAAGTGACTTAGTGACCTAGTTAATCATATTTAGGTGGTTAGATGGTCTTGCACATCCATATAGCTTTTAATGTCAAGCTTACTCAGGTTAAAGAGTCATGTTCATTCAATATTGGTATAAATCCATTCTATAGCTCTTGGAGATCAAGTGTAAGGGCCATGCATACTAGGAACTTGGTTTAAGGTGAATTGCATGATATGAGAATGGTTTGAGGTGAATTTAATGTGCCAAAGTTGATATAAAAGTGTTAGAAGACATTTGGAAACTTTTGGAGTTGTGCAGTTTTTGTTTACGAAAACTTCCAACTTCAAATGGTCATATCTCCCTCATCCGGACTCCGTTTTCGATGATCTACCCATCCACGGAAAGCTTGGGAAGTCTAGTTTCTGAATATGGCTCTCTTATGGTCAAATTCAATTTTGAAAAAGTTGGATCGAACCAAACAGTGTTGGATCGATCCAATTTCGGGAAAATTCATCTTACAGAATCTCATTCATAGCTGGATCGATCCAAGTCCCTTCTGGATCGATCCAAGCTCGGGAAAATTGATTTTTCATTGCCTTTTTACTGCTTTTACCTATGGTAAAGTCCCTAGGTCATTTTCCCTCTTTAAATACGATCTCTTTTGAGTATTAGGGTAGAGAGCCAGCCTCCAGATGACCTCATCCTTCTCTTTAACCCTAGAGTTGCTCTTGTGAGCTTTTTGTGTCTCCCTTGTTGTGAGAGCCCTTGTGTGTTCCTTCATGAACATCATATAGATTTATGTTTATCCTTCTTAGGATGTGGTAGAAACCTTGGAAATCATATTTCAACTACTGTGGTGAGAAGTTTCTATGGAGATAAGAGATTTCTTATGGCTCTTGGATGGATGCATCAAGAGTGAGGCCAAAGGATTTGGTTGCAGAGCAAGCTATGGTCAAAGAGGACTCATGGAGTTTGAGTTGAGAGGGATCTTAGTACACTAGGCCTGGGATTGGTGAGAACTTGTGTATGGTATAATCTCTAACTCTTTTTCATAGTGGATTGCTGTGTTTCTCCCGTGGTTTTCTCCCGAAAGGGTTTCCACGTAAAATCTGTGTGTTGAATGGATTTTATTATGTTGATTATTGCTTGAGTAGGCTATCAAGAAGGATGGAATGATTTCTGCCTTGTTCATGGATCCCTCTTGATAGTCTTAATGTTATATGTTTATATTGCACATGAAGTGTTTGAGTTTATTACTAAACCACTGATTTTAGTTGTTACTTGTGTGTAATGGTCATGGGTGTGTGATTTCTTGTGAAGAAATTTGTTTGTATTTTAGATCTAAAGGGACTTGTTTTTTTTTTCAGGCCTCTCGATCCCTCGGGATATTTGGTTGGCTGGTTCACACACGTGTTGACATCTGACGAGAGATATGGAAACGTGGCAGCATCTGACACGAAAATCAAGTGCACGTTCCTGGAAGAAGACCAGGTCAAGGATATGAGAGATACATTCCTATTCATGATCTCAACTAATAACATAAAGTGAGGAACGACTATAATATTTAGCCAACCAGAAATTGACACGTGGAGGTGGTTACAAGATACTCGACCTCTATAAAAGCTACAAAGAATAGAAGTACAAGGATCCACGATCAAATTCAAAGAATCAACTTTTAACTTTTCTTAGTTGCTTCAGTTGTTTTTACATTTCTTAGGAGTAGTCAGCTGTGTAATCAAAGAATCCAAGCCCCTGTTTGGTCAGAGATCATCCTCTGTTTACTTCATCTGAAGATCAATTAATAAATTCGTGCATAGCCAATACATGGTACATATTTATTTTTGAGTTCATCATACTTCAATTTCATTAATTTTGTAATTAACTCTGCAAAAGTCCTTGAGGCTTCAAGGTAAGGAAAACCTACAATTGTTTTGATCATTTGTAGTTGGCACGCCAACGACTCACACACATTTCACAGAAACAAAATTTGTTGCCAACAATATCATTGCTTCTGCTATTTGTAATTTAACTCTAACTTTATTTGGTAATTAATTGCGAAAGTTTGCCATAAACCCTATTCACCCCCCTCAAGGGTTATATATTTGGGACAACAATTGGTATCAGAGCTAGTGCTCGATATTTGATTGTTATCTTGAGTAAAAGATCATGGCAAACTTGAGGGAATTGAGCTTTTTACAAGGCCATTCCTTGACCGACCTCCTTTTTTTAATGGTTAAAATTATAAGAGTTGGAAAAATAGAATGCAATTATGGATTGAATCATATGACACGGGTGTTTGGAGAGTTATCTTGAAAGGAAACAATATCATCTACAAGACCGGAGAAAATGGAACTCAAGTACCCAAGGACTTGGAGGAATTGACTGAAAATGAGATGAGACAAATTCAAATCAATTCAAAAGCAAAGAATGTGCTCTATTGTACAGTGAGTGATGCCGAATACAACCGAATTTCTGGATGTGACACCACTCAAGAGATGTGGAAGAAATTAGAGGTAACATATGAAGGCACAAAACAGGTAAAACGTTCTAAACTCATCATGGTTATGAGAGATTATGAATTGTTTAAAATGGAAGAAAATGAGAGTGTTAGTTCTATGTTTACTTGTTTTACTCACATTATTAATGAAATAATAGCTCTTGGTAGAACTATTACAAATTGGGATGTCATCTCAAAATTTTTTTTAATTCTTCCTAAGTCATGGGAATCAAAAGTAACGGCAATACAAGAATCCAAAGATTTGGATACACTTGATATAGACGATCTTTTTGGCTCTCTATTGATTTATGAGACTACCTTGAAGAGACAAGAGGATGACAAGCCAAAGAAGAACCTTGCTCTCAAATCCACCTCTCTTGATGATAGTGATGATGAATTCAATGAAAATGATGATCAAGACATGGCACTCATCACAAGGAAATTTCAAAAATTCTTGAGGAGAAGAAGAAGAGCTCTTGGAAAGCCCAATCAAGGAGGAACCTCAAGCTTCAATGACAATTGCTATCATCGCAAGAAGCCGAGACATAGAATCGCTCAATGCCCCGCTAAGAAGAAAGAAGAAAGAAAGAACTATCGAAGAAATTATAGAAGAGGAAAAGCCATGAATGCCACTTGGGATGAAGTCATTGATGCAATTGAGAGTGATGGGGACAACCATGAAAAAACGACTAATTTTTGTCTCATGGCAAACGAAGATGATGAGGTACCTTCTAGCTCAAACTCAAATATTCATGATGATGATGATTTGACTATTGATGAACTCTATGATATGTGTGAGAATTTATGTAATAAAAACTCATCTTTAAACAAAGCTCACAATATCTTGATGAAAGATTTTGCCACAATCACAAATGAAAAAGTAGCTTTGCATGATGAGAACTTGAGAATTGCTAAAGAAATTGATGAATTGAAATGTGAAAATTTGAGACTTGTTAAAGAAAATGAAGAGTTAAAATGTGATATTGAGAATTATAGAAATGTCTCATCTTCTTCAAGTTAGTATGATTATGAAACTCTATTAGATGAAAATGAAGCCTTGCTACGTGAAGTTATGAAACTTATAAATATTCCTTCCACTTCAAATTCCTCAAATGAAGTGGAAGGAATAACATTTTTTCAAAAATCGACTGTTAGATCATTTTGATTTTTTGCATATTCAACGGTCGATTTCAATAACATAATTAGGTCGGTTCGGTTCCAATTTTTCTCATAATCGAATCCAACTGAATCAATTTGAGTTGCATCACCAACAATTACAGGTTGACTACAAATATCAAAGGCAGAGGTGTTCATATCAGTTCTTCTACTATAAGGTGCATCTTATGCAAAGTTGCGTATGGTGACATCCTCCAATAGGACCAATTGCGGAACATATTTTGAAAAACTGACCCTTTTTGTTTTTTAAATGTCACCTTTTTTTCCAAGTTACTTCTTTCAGAAACTAACCATTGGATCACTATGATATTTGACGAGCCTGAAATTCACAAGGAGTTTATCTAATTCAAATTCAATAGTCAAATTTTCAAAATTTGTTCTACAATTGATCCTATTGGAGGTCACCTTATGCAAGTTGCGTAAGGTGCACCTAATAATAAGACTCAGGGCCAGCCTTGAGGGCAAGCCAAGTTGGTGGCCTCTTTGGGCCCCCAAAATTTTCCTAAAAAATAAGGCCCTCAATGACCCTTGTATTCTTGGCAACCAAACAACTCAAAATCAATTAAGGGCACCCTCGCATTAGCTTTTCTTAAAATCACTTTTAGAGCTCAAAATTCCACTTGATCTAACGGTCCATTTATGTTAACTTTTTCTAAAATCACTTTTAGAGAATTATCACTTCACATATCTCTTTAAAATTATGTTCAAACAATGCCTTCACACATCAAAATTTTTATACTAAAAGTGGTTGTGGCAAAAGTTGGAGACCCTTAACTTTTGTCACAATAACTTTTGGTATGAAAATTTTACCAACCATCATATCATCACTCAAGCTATCTAGAAGTGATTATCATCCCATCTCTTAGATCAAGTGGAAGTTTAAGTTCCAAAAGTGATTTTAAGAAAAGCACATGCAATTGGGTTTCAAGAGATGAAGTGATAATCACTTTTAGACAACTTGAGATGTAATAGGATGACTCACAAATTTTTCACACTAGATGTGATTGTGACAAAAGTTAGAAGGCCCCAACTTTTACCACAATCACTTCTAGGATGAAAATTTTAATATGTGAAGATAATTCTCCAAAAGTGATTTTAGAAAAAGTTATCACAAATGGGCTCTAAAATTTCCACATCTTCTAGCTTTCAAACATCTAAAACTCAAAAAATCGTACTAGAATTAAAAATTAAAGGTCTAAATTCTTATCCACATTTTTTCAATAACCAAACAATCTAAAAGCAAGAAGATGAAAAAGAAGAAAAAGAAAAAAACAACTTTATTATATTCGTTACATTTTCTTGCAGTATATATTTTAGTAATGACATATGCTACCAAATTTTGTATAGGTATTAGTGAAAAAAAAAGAGAGTACATTTAATATTTATGTGCGATTTGTTTTGAGACAATATATATTTATAGTAAGGGCCCATTTTGGAGCTCGCTAGCTTAGGCTATTGAAAATCTGGGGACCGGTCCTGATAGGATTGGTGTTCATATTATATATATGGACAATTCTATTTGTCCTCTCTCTTTATCTTTCCTAGTGCATCTAACTAATTTAGAACAGCTATTTCAAGAAACTGACTGTTAGATTTGATGCTCCACTTATATGTATCATGAATGCAAAAAATTACATTGATCCAAATGTCGGTTTTTCAAAAATATATTGTGACGGTTTTTCATAATTTTTTTATTAATTTTTATAATTTTTTTCAAAATTGCAAAAACCGACCATTAAATTAATGTGATTTTTTGCATTTATGATAAGTATAAGTGGAACATTAAATCCAACGATTAGTTTCTTGAAATAATTATTCCAAGTTGGTCAGATATACTAGAGAGAACAAAGAAGAAAGACAAAAAGGGGGACGAATGGAATTTTCCTATATATATATATATCTTCTTGTGATCTTGTCTAGCTCATTCCATCCCTACTTGTTAAGGAGAGAGAGAGAGAGAGAGAGAGAGAGAGAGAGAGAGATGGCAAAGGTGCGTCCAAGCTCAACAGCAGTGTGTGGTGAAGGAGAGGCTTCAAAGGGTCCTCAAATCTCTGCTCACCGTGAGAAGGGCCTTGATGCTGGTGCTCTCTTTGTTCTCAAATCCGAAGGTATTATTTCTTTCCTCTTCAAACTTTAACTATCGATTCATCACCATCATCATGATCTCTTTCTTCCTTGCTTTTTCATTTTTTCTGTTTTTTATTTTTATTTTTATATAAATTATATCATCATCTTATTAAAAAAAAAAATTTGATAAAAAAAAATCAGTTAATTTTATACAAATCAAACTATATACAATACTGCTGATAAAGAATGTCTTGAACTCGACATTTCGCGATCTAGTTCGAATCCATCAACCCCAAGCTCCAGCCACCTGCTAACTGGGTTAACAGTTGGTCTCTTAGTAAAACCATCATCTTATCTATAGTGCATTTTTATGGCTCACAATCCAAACGAACCCACCACTCTATTCTCACTTTTCAAAGAGACTTTACTTTTAGGGGAGAAAAAAAATCTTGAATTCCAATGATAAATATTTGAAAGAATCGGCCATTGGATTGGATTCGATACCTTTTTTATTGTATGTTATGTATGCCAAAAATTATGGTGATCCAACTGTTAGCTTTTAAGAAATATCACTGTAAAAATCTATGATATTTTTAATTAATAAAAAAATAAAATAATTTTTTACAATGATATTTTTCAAAAACTAATTGTTGGATCACTTCAATTTTTTTTCATACATGACAAACATAAAATAAGTATATAATCTAACGGTTGGTTTCTCAAGATATTGAAGTATAATGATGGTATTTTGAAAACGATATGTAAAAATAGATGTCAAAATAGGGTGCAAGGGGAACGAGACCCTTAATTTAGTAATATTAGAGAGCTTATTTTTTATAATTTGACAAAAAAAAAATCCAAAAAGCAAAGAAAAACCATTATGTTTATGTAAATTTTTTTATCATCAAAATTGGTCACATGGTCTTAATCATATGGAGGTATCACTAAGGCATCAATTAGTTGTACTTTTAAAAGAACTTTTTTGTTTTTTTGCATTTCAAATAGATTCTAAACAAATGCAATAATGATTAACAATGATTTATTCAACCAAATGAAAAAGAAAAAGAAAAAGAAAATTCTTGTATGTGCCTCCAAATCTAAGTGTCTTAATAAAGAAAAATGCTATTTCACCCACCTATTTGAATCCATCGTGGACTAATAGCTTTTATGATGTTGAAAAAATAAAAATATAACATTTATTGATCGATATGAATCACACATCAAATGCCGAATGAAGTGGGCGAAATAGTATTTTCTTAAAGTGGGTGTAACCATGTAAGCAAACTTAATCCATTAAAGTCATTTAAGGTCCACTCATCATTTCTTACACAATCCATGATATTTTGAAAAATCTACTAGTAGATTAGATATTTTTTTGTGTGTATTATATGTGTAAAAAAAGCACAGTAATCCAACAATCAGTTTTCAAAATATAGTTAGTGAAACACTATAACAGTATTTAGTGTTGGATAGTGTAACAATTGTTTAACATGCTCTATTTTTAAAACTGACTGTTGGATCACTATAATTTTTGGCAGACATGGCATACATTGATTATCTAATCCAATGATCGGTTTTTCAAAATACATATTCCAGTGAAATAAACCTTAAATTAAGTTTAAGGTCGGACGTTAGTGGATCATTTGACTTAATTAGTGCCAACTTTTTTAGCCCAACAAAATTCCAAGATCTAAAATATTAATTATGAAAGGCAAAAGTATCAATTATTTCTGTCCAAATTAGCCTATTGGCACCCAGTACAACTTAAATGTTAACCATTATAACAATGCTATAAAATTCAAAAAATTCTCCTTAAAAAGATATCCTGAATGAATCCGAGTCCTTTATTTTAAGAAGTTGTGTGGATCAGTCCAAATAAAGTTGCGTGGATCAATCCTTGGGTTCGAATTTATGTTATAAATTTCAAAAAATTCTCCTTAAAAAAATATCCTGAATGAATCCGAGTCCTTTATTTTAAGAAGTTGAGTGAATCAGTCCAAATAAAGTTGCGTGGATCAATCCTTGGGTTCGAATTTATGTTTTCTAATTTTCTTTGTTCTACAAACTCATTAACTAGAAAATATTATAAATTATTTTTCCTTTTATTAATTATTTTACAAATTCATTAATTATAAAATATTATGAATTATATTTTCTTGCTTGCCATGGGGAAAATGATAAACAAGCATTTTAATGGATTTAAACTATGTGGTCTATATCTTTCCGCTGCCTTGACTTTAGAACCCGGGAAAGGACAGTGTTTTGCCTTGTTTGTCTTCTCTCCCATAATTGTTGCATGCAATAATGCAATATCCCTTTCATATCATATTTTAATATATAACTAGATAGGGGTGTGCAAAAACCCACCCAATCCGTCGGACCTGATCCCACCCATCCCAACCCCATCCGCAATCCACGGTTACAATGGTTAGGCTGGTTGGGTTGGATGGATTTGATGAATTTTTGGCAGGTTGGGTCGGTTGGCTGGTATAGAGGTGACAACCTACCTTAAACCCGCTACCATCCGCCAAATAATTATATATAAATAAATAATTATTTATATAAAATAAATTTCATTACTACATTATATTTTCCCTTAATTGGATATGCTTGCAAGTTAGTGTTTTTTATTTCTTTAGAAATGTTTAATATGACAGTTTGAATATGCACTTATTTGATTTGATATTCTTTCAATTTTGAATGTGAAGCCATATGTTAGTTTGTAAGATTTTTTAATAATAATAAACCTTTATTATTATGTATCTAGCTAGTTAGTAGCTTTTATTGTTGTAGGACAATTTATTTTGGCACTTTAGTTTATTACTATTGGAAGAATTGTTTGGATTATAGTTTAATTACTAAATAACACAATATTGCATTGTTATATATGAATTTGAGGTGTTTTTGCTTGTTAAAAAGATTTTAAGAACTTTAGGTGTTTATAAAAAAAAAAATAAAAAAAATAGTAATGCTTCACCCGCTCAATCCGCCCAACCCGCCGGTTGAAACCTGCCATATATTTAACCAATCTGCCGGTTATTGAGGTAGGCGGGTTGGTTGGCGGGTGGGAAAATTGGTTGGCGTTTTACCCTCCACCCGCCCTCACCCGACCCGCGCACACCCCTAAAACTAGACAATAAATATTTTACGCCGACCTCTTTAGTTGGGTTATTTTCAAATATTAGAAATTATCAAATTATTCATGTCTTTAAATTTTTAATATTAATAAATGAGTATTGATGTATTTTCAATTCATATATTTGAATTCGAGATTTTTCTCATAAAAGCAAGAATACATTCTATAGGACTACAAGATCAACGGGCTTTACCTATTTCAGATTATTTTGACAAAAAATAAAATAAAATAAAACAAAATTCTAAATTTCTATAATGTCTTGATGTGTAAATTAATAATGAATATATGAGCAATGCTATAATCGCTACAAGAAGAAAATGATGGCAGTTTTGGAAAATCACCAATAGATATTTTTGAAAATTCACAGTTTTTATTTCTTGTAGCGATACTTGTAGTGATGCGTTATAATGATGCATAGTATTTTTCTAAATATATACTTATATGTGCAGGTTCATGGCT
>JAESVK010069009.1:0-10812 GCA_017140935.1 Hamamelis virginiana
AAAGTGGTGTACTTAACTATTTGAAGTTTGGCAACCCAAATCATGATATAACTATACCACAGTGAAATAGAAGTCCAACTGTGTTGATAAGCAGTTCAATTTTGTTTCAACCACTATCATACGTCTCCAAATGTGATTTGAGAGTAACTGAAACACCCAAAACAAGTTATCATCAAGACATGCCAACTGAGCTTGGCTGGAATTTCTAATGTGTAAGCGTGGCCCAAAAATGGACCTATAAATTCTGGCCTGACCAAACCCTAAAGAGTTTACAATCAAGTCTGCCAAAAGGTCGTGCCAGTTGGAGGTCACCCCTATATGAGAGCAATTGTGTATTTTTTTTTACGTGGCTATCATATAAAAAAAAAAAAAATTAATGTAAATCTTTAACATTAAAAAAATCTCAAACTTAATTGAATTCTTTAAACATATATAACATAATAAAATGGAGAATTACCTCAAGAACTCGTCCAGTAGAATATTTTAAGACTCGAAGAAAAGCTTTAGTCTGCTGACCTTTCGAGTTTGCTGCATAAAGCACAGATTGTCACTGAATATGCCGCACAAAATTACTATAACTAAGTGGTCTGGTGAATCATTCTATAATAACATTGTAAACGGGAAAAAATTAATAAAAGAAGAAAAATAAAGTAAATATGATAGAATTTGATGTAATAACTCAAAAGGTTTGCTTCCTTTATCTAATGTTGTATTGTTAGCATATAGTGGTAGGCAACTAGAAATTATGGAAGAATGTGATAACATCACATCTTGGAACAAACTGATCAAAGCTATCCATTTTTCAATTCCATCAATACTTCAATAGAAATGCCACTGCTATCTAGTACAGTCCTGCAAAAGTATTGCGTACTGGCATACCCAAAATTCCCAATTGATCTCGAAACCTCAAACCTTTTAAATGTGCATTTTCCAATCTCAGGTATAACACCATCGAGAAAGAACTTCAAATGAATTCTTATCAAATTTTAATGTTTTGTGACCAGATACAATCAGAACTCTGAAAGCTCTTCTTACCAGCATTTCCTATTTGCATCCTTTCAAGTGAACCCCAGTGACCTCATATTGCTTGAAGCACAAAACTCCTAATGTAATGTAGAGTTTTTTAGGTCAACAAATTCTATCAATCAATTAAAAATATATTCGTGAAATCAATTGGAATTTGCAAGAATCATCCTGCCATGCAGTTTCATAGTCCTAACATCTTCTTCACTCATATCAAAATCATCTCACCAGTTTCCTTACTTTTCTCTAGAAATTACTAAACCATCTCCACCAGCACTATTTTCCTTGCTGTATATGTCTTGAATGTGATGAACCGTTTCCATAATTTCGTTGTCATTCTTTTCTTTTCTTTTTTCTGGTAGGTAAAAAAAAAATTGGGGTGGGGTTTTTCTAGTCATTTTACTCCTCCACATCAACATTATCATCTCGACTACTTTTCAACTGCCCACCATGTTCTTCAATTAAGTATGCTAAGCACTCCAACAGAGCATAGAGCACAAACTATCAATTACAATTTACAACACCAAGTCTTTATTATATTAGAAGTCTCAAGGTTTAGGGTATCAAAACGATTCCTTCTTGATAGCTCTTACTCCTGTTAATAACTGTCCACGAGCATGAATTCAGCTCAATTTTTTTCAAACATAAAAACTTGAGAAACCCACAAAACCCAAATGTGAATTAACAAAGAATTGAACAACTATTTCCTAAATTCCTTCTATCATGAATTACTTTTCGGTTTATTAAAACATAATTGCACATAAATTGAGCTACCTCACATGGCCAGGGATCCACAACATCGAAGAAAAAAGACCGAATGATCGAATACGAATAATTTTGATGAGTAAATACGTGAACAGCGATGATAATTAGGATTAGGTTACAAAGAACGGATCAGTGAAGATCACAAATGATACAAATGATAGAATAAAGAAAGAAAGCATACTGGAGAGAGCAAGGACTCTAGGTTTGGCCATGTGACGACTTAATTTGCCAGATTTGCCCCAGACGCCGCGGCTCTTGGCCACACTGATCGACAAGACGACCTTCTGTTTGGTTCCCTCGATTGCGGCTTCGCAGGCTCGCCGGAGCTCCTCGTCATCGGCGCTCGATTTCGCCATTGCTTGCCGTTCTCAGCTCGAGCTCTAACAAACACCATAATCCAACCTCCATGGAGAGATGGTAGAGTTCCAGATGAGAGCATGCAGCAAGTGGGAAAGAAGATGGTCCAGAGTTGAGATCTGAGATTGTAGATCTTGAGTCCAAAATCTGGAATCGCAGATCTGGAATAGTAGCCTGTGTCTTGGGTGAGGACAGCGGCAAGGCCAGCGAGCTGACGGCGGCAGGGATTGTTTGTGTGTGGGGAAGGTATGAGAGGTGTTCTGCTGGGGAAACCCAAATTGTTTTGGAGCCAAACCCAAAATCAAGCGCCAATACCCAACCCAATGCGTTTAGGGTGTTTGATTTAATTTTTTAATATTATTATAATATTTTTAATATATATTTGAAATTTTGTAGAACATATTTTAGAATATATTTTGAAAAAGTGGTCGTTGGATTGAATATATTTTTTTAAAATTCATGGTCGCCAAAAATCATAGTGATCCAATGGTCAATTTTTGAAAATATAGACGGGAAAAAATGGTGATATTTTGAATAACAAAAGTCACAAATTTTCATATTGATATTTCACAAAAATTGACCGTTGAATCACTATGTTCTTTGGCGATCCTGATATTCGTAACAAGTGTATCTAATCTAACAGTCAGTTTTTTAAAATCTATTTTATAATTGTCATTACACATGTCACCTTACCAATAGTTTTAGGAGTGGTTTGCAAAATTCCAATCTAGAAATTGTATTATGAGAAACCCACCGTTAGATTAAATACCCTACTTATAAATATCATGTCTACCAAAAATCAAGCTAATCGAACACTATTAGCCATTCGATTAATTCAATTCAATAGAAAATATCACAATTTTTCACAGTTATTGATGAAGTAACTATTAATCTCCGATCGACTTAATATTTTGTACACATGATGTGTATCGGTAAACGACTACGGTAAAAGCCTGATTTGTTGTAATGATTGATTGACCGATTGAATTACTATAGTATGGATAATTGTGAGATACATATTTTGAAAAATTAACCGCTGGATCATATACTATACTTATGTATCTGTGGTATGCCAAAAATCACGTTGATCAAACGGTCAATTTCTCAGAAATGTAAATAAGAAAAGCTGTGATAGTTTTTAGCTGTCGTAATTTTTTATTGCTACTTTCTGAAATTCTAACACTGAATCATTGTGTGTTTTTTTTGCATACAAGACATCCATAGGTACAAGATCAAATCAAACAGTATTATGTAAGCATGAAGCTGACTTGATCAGTCCTGTGTATATAATTATTTATGTATATCAATATTAAATATATAATTAGTGGTATAAATTATAAAACACTTATGTTACAAATATATGAGTATATAATTCTTATGACTATATAATAATTTAAAAGTTTGAAATAAATATTCAAAAGTCTCAGAGCCTTAAACATGAGGTCCAATTTTGTACTATGAGGTACTTGAGATGTTCAAATTCTTCTGTTTATATATATATATATATATATATATATATATATATATATATATATATATGTTCTAGTTAGGGGTACCTGACTTTAATTAAAGTCAGCCAAAAACACAAGCCCTTAGATTGGAATCTTGAGATGAATCATCCATTAAGTGAATGAGAATCCAAGGGCTTGTGTTTTTTGCTGACTTTAGTTCAGGTACCCTTGACTAGAACCCCTCTCTTTCTCTCTCTCTCTCTCTATATATATATATATATTAAAAGCACTGTTAAACTTAATTAATGATATAAATTAATTAAGACATCAGCTTCGACTTATGGATATATAATCGTAAATTTAGTTTATATTTTTTTAGTATTAATATAATTTAAATTAATTTAAATAATTTGAATTATAAATTAATCTTAAAATTAATTTTAATTCATTATTTTTAATTATATAATGTTGCGTAAGGTTATAGTTATCAGAACCCGGCCTGGTCATTGATTTGTCGAAGGAAGAGGGTCGATCACTGAGTCACCAGTCAAACTATTGGGGTAACAGTTGAACCGTTCAATTTCAAAACTGTATTATTTTAAATATATTTATGTTTAATATAAGTTTAGAAAACAAATATACCTGATATTTAATTTCTTTTTAATATATAACACCAACAAAAGCTTGGATTATTGGTATAAAGAGCATTAGCCTAATTCGTTTCATTGTTCAAACCATGGAAATTGCATATTAAATCTATATTGGTTTTATTTTATTTTATTTTTTATTTTAGTGACAATGTTACATTTCATCATCAAAAAGTCACTTTTAATAAATCAAAATAATAAATAATATTTTATACCTTTTGTGACAACACAAAAATTGTCACAAATGATACCTTTTGTGACGACACATAAACTGTCACAAAAAGTCTCCATATGAGTTTGGTTTTTTTGCTTTTACTTTTGTGACAATATTAGATATCGTCACAAAAAGCTTATATTTAATAAAATAAATAAAGAAATAATATTTTATATTTTTTGTGACGGTACATAAATCGTCACAAAAAATCATTCTTTTGTGACATTTCATAGTATTGTCACAAAATGTTCCTATAATGTCATTTTTTGTTTTTATTTTTGTGACGATGCTATACTTTTGTCACAAAAACCTTACATTTAATGTATATAAAAAAATAAATCATATTTTAGATTTTTTGTGACCACAAAGTCACCGTCATCAAAAAGTCTTCATTTGTGACAAATCAAGAATCGTCACAAAAAATCTCAACTAATGAAAAAACGACGTCGTTTTTTTAATACATTTTGTGACGATGTTAAAAATACGTCACAAAAGACCTTTCCCGCCTTATTTTGGCGGGAAATTTTTGGTGGGAGAGTATTTGTGACGGCTTTTAATGACTCTTATATACATTCGTCACAAAAATTAATTTTTTCACAACCTTTTAGTGACGATCATGAAATTCGTCACAAAAGAAGATTTTTAGTAACAAATTCCAATTCGTCACTAATAAATTTGTCACTAAATGTTCGATTTCTTATAGTGATGGTTACAGAACTTGTTGAATTTTTTAGCATTAATTAATACAGTCAAGTGTTTTCATTGGCTAAAAGTGTATGTGTGTGTCTATATATATATATATATATATAAGTACTCGATCTGGATGTCCTGAATATGAGTAAGCTTCGAATTAATTTAGTCCAACTAATAATCCTATTTCTCAGAAGATATAGATATCCACGAAAAAGTAAGTTTTACAGTGACATTGTGCAGTGAGCCAAATTGTAGGAGAATCCTTTTCATCTATCTACTGGTCATCTCATAGGAAACGCACTAGCTTTAATCCAAATTAAACTTGAGCCTAAAGATGCTATATTTTAGCTCCTTTAAGAGCAACTCCAATGCAGTAATTATTTAGTAAAACATATATCTCTCCAAGCTATTTGAGAAGGTGATCCACATTATCAGCTCATTTTCTCTTATGTATGATTGATGGGCACAAGGTACAGATCAGTCTTTTTATGCACAGCAACACCAGGCAGCTCCAACTCTGCTCTTTTGTAAATACTACTTACAAGCTGATTGTCCTGATTGTAAGTGTTTATTTCTTCGATAAATCGAATGTCATTTGTACTTGGTGTGGAATATGTAAGCCATTGTTCTTGACTTGGTGATTTCCTGGTTGTTTATATTGTTGCATGTTCATGTTTTCGGTGGTTAATGATGCTGTTGCAAAATTTTCAGTTTTTCTGTGGTCATTATACTCTGAGGAGTAATTGACTGTTTGTAGTTATATCATCATTAGTTTATTATTAGTAAAAATAAAAAATAAAAACCTCCAATTCTAATAAATATAGAATACCTATGCTATAATCACCTAGAGATTTTACCAGTAGACAAGGTAACATTATTATTATTATTATCATGATTATTGTTGATGATATAAAATTGAGATGATCATGGACCTATTTTCTCTCATGGTGATCAACAACTATAGCTAATGGGCACAAGGTAAAGAGCATCCTTGTTCTGGACATCAACACCAGCTGATTCTTCCATGTTAACATCTCTATTTTTCATGCCACCAGACAGCTCCCAATTGAAACTGTATAAAAGATTAGCCAGAGCCAACTCCATTGTTGCAGTTCCCATATTTATACCCGGACAGCCCCGTAGACCCGATCCGGATGGCAAGAACTCAAAATGATTATTTCCATTGAATTCAATGGACCTACCCATGAACCTCTCTGGCCAAAACTCATCAGGACACTCCCAGTATCTGGGGTCTCTGCCTATTGCCCATATGTTCACTAGGATTCTAGTTTCGGGTCGATATCGTAACCATTAACCTTGCAGTGACGAATTGCTTCACGTGGAATCAAGAGAGTGCCAGGAGGGTGAAACCTCAAAATCTCCTTTATCACCATCTTGAGGTAAACAAGTTGATTGAGATCACTTTCCTCCACCTTCCCTTTACTTCCAACACAATGTCTAACTTCTTTTTGTACCTTCTCCGTCACTCTAGGGTTTTTGGCTAGCTCTGTCATTGCTGATACCATGGTTGCAGCACTTGTTTCTACTCCAGCAAGAAATATATTCTGCAAAATATTAATCATAAGAAAATATTAATGCTCTTATCAAATGAAATTTTGAAAATGGGACTATGAAAATGAAAGTAATTAAAGACAGATTGATGACCAACTGACATTAAAACTGTTTTGGAATGTTTAAAATATTAATGTTTAAATAGGTTTTCACTTTTTAATCCTATTGTTTCAAAACTATGTTTTATCTTATCAGTTACACATCAGCCTAGGATTTTGCAATAGCAATGCCACGATTGTCATTATTGTTGATGTGGCTTTGCCATGTCCTAGTTGGTAGATAAGGGATGATCAAAGTTTTGGTTCGAGTAATAGCACAGAAGAAGCAGAGATAAGTGGGTGACCATCACCAGCCCAATCAGAATCAGCATAAGCGCTCAACTCAAGTGTAGAAGTAGACGATAAGTGCAAACTCTGAAAGATAGTGCCACGGATATAACGAAGAACACGCATGAGAGCACCCCAATGAATAGAAGGAGGAGCAGAAACAAACTGACTGAGAATATGTACAACATAAGCAATGTCAAGTCGAGTCACAGTGAGGTAGACTAAACTACCAACAAGCTCCCTATAAGGGGTAGGATCATCCAAAAGCACACCATCAGAAGTAGAAAATTTGGCATTCAACTCCATAGGAGTATCCACAAACTTAGAATTAGTCAATTGAGCCCGATGAATCAACTCATTAGCATACTTAGCCTGAGAGAGCAAATAACCAAAAGGAGAGGATGCAACTTCAATGCCCAAAAAATAACGAAGGGGTCCTAAGTCTTTCATCTCAAATTCAGCAAAAAGATGACGTTTAACCTCATCGATAGCAGAAATATCAGAACCAGTAATGATCATATCATCCACATACAGAAGAATAACAACCAAACCAGTAGAAGTATGGCGAATAAATAAGGCAGAATCATAAGTACTCGGAGTGAAGCCGATTTGAGAGATAGTGGTCTGAAAACGATCGTACCAAGCACGTGGAGACTGCTTGAGACCATATAGAGCTCGACGAAGACGACACACCAGTCCCGATGCATGAGGAAGACCAGGGGGAGGACGCATATACACTTCCTCGGACAAAAATCCATTAAGAAAAGCATTTTTCACATCAAGCTGAAAAAGAGGCCAATGACGAACAGCTGCCACAGAAATCAGAGTACGAACAGTAGTCATCTTGGCAACAGGGGCAAATGTTTCCTCATAGTCAACACCATACTCTTGAGAAAAACCTTTGGCAACTAACCAAGCTTTGTATCTCTCTAAAGAGCCATCAGAATTTGTCTTGACCTTATACACCCATTTACATCCAACAAGATTCTTATCTGCAGGTAACGGAACCAAATCCCAAGTACCAGTCTTATGTAAAGCATCCAATTCAGTTTGCATAGCATCAGTCCAATTAGGATCAGAACAAGCTTCCTTATAGGACCGATGCTCAAAATAAGAATGTACAGAAGTGAGAAAACTCCGAAAAGAGAGAGAATAACAAGTATTAGAAAATCCAAGTCTTACAGGAGGGCGACGAAGGTGAGAGGACCGGCGTGTTGGCGGATCATCAGTATCCAAGTCAGCAGTTGGTAGAACATCAGAAAGGGCGTCGAGCGAGAGAGGAGGAGAAGAAGTCCGGCGAGAATAAACTATGGGAAAAGAAGGAAAGTCAGAATGAGAAGCATTAGACGAAACGGGAGGAACAGTAGAAGAATCCAAATCAGAGATATACTCATCTGGAGGAACAGAAGAAGGAAAGGGATCAATAGAGACAAGATCATCTTTACTAATAGGAACTATACGAGGAGGAATAGAAAAGAAAGGAACACGTTCAAAAAAGGCAACATGACGAGAGACATATAATTTTTTAGAAAGGGGATCATAGCAACGGAAACCTTTCTGAGAGGAACTATAGCCTAAGAAGACACATAAGACAGAACGAGCACTAAGTTTAGTACGAGCTCGTTTAGGAAGAAGAACAAAACAAGTACATCCAAACACCCGAAGAAGAGAATAATTTGGAGGTTGACAAAAGAGTTTTTCATAGGGAGACAAACCAAAAAGAAGAGGAGTAGGTATACGATTAATGAGATAGACAGCAGTGAGAACAACTTCACCCCAGAAGACAGAGGGAACAGAAGAAGAAATAAGAAGAGAACGAGCGGTGTCAAGAATGTGGTGATGTTTCCGCTCAGCAACACCATTTTGTGCAGGAGTATCAGCACAAGAAGACTGATGAGAAATGCCCATGTTAAGAAGAAAAGTAGTAAATTTTGTTAAAAAATATTCACCCCCCAAGTCAGAACGAAGAACTTTAATAGTCTTGGAAAATTAGTTTTGAATCATAGAGTGAAATTCTCTGAAAATGCGAAAGAAATCAGATTTATGAGACATGAGATAAACCCAACAGAACTTACTATAATCATCAATAAAGGAAACATAATAAGAGGAACCACCCTTAGTAGGAACTGGGGAAGGACCCCACACATCAGTATGAACAAGAGCAAATGGTGAATCAGAAATTGACATACTTTTATTAAATGGCAAAGCCTTCATTTTTGCAAGTTTACATTCACTACAATCATGAATATCATCAATAGAGACTTTGCCTAAATGACCAGACTTAACAAGACTTTCTAAACGAGCACTAGACACATGGCCTAACCGAGCATGCCATAGATAAAAAGGAGAGGACTTATTGGTAAGAGAAAGAGAAGATAAAGCAGAAGAAAAACTGGACTTGGGAATCTGAAGAGAATCCACCACATATAATTCACCATTTCTATGCCCTGTCCCAATCTGCTTATTGGATACCTGATCCTGCACAACACAAGTCAAAGAAGAAAAAATAATATCAAAACCAGAATCAGATAACTGACTTATAGAAAGC
Source organism: Hamamelis virginiana (assembly GCA_017140935.1). NCBI lineage: Eukaryota > Viridiplantae > Streptophyta > Magnoliopsida > Saxifragales > Hamamelidaceae > Hamamelis > Hamamelis virginiana. The sequence goes on from JAESVK010069009.1 coordinate 9,597, forward strand.
AAACTAACAGACAATTGAGGAACAAGAAACACATTAGGAATAGAGAGAGAGGAGCTAGAGGAAGGAAGGACAGAGCCTATATATTTAACATTCATGTGAGATCCATTTGCAGTGGCTATGGTAATAGGAGAAGATGGAGGGACACAATTTTTAAGAAGAGATGGGTTTGGAGTCATATGATAAGAGGCACCAGAATCAAATATCCAAGTGGTGGAAGAAATACCTGAAGAATCAAAATTACTCAAACCTGAGTGCAGAGTGGACATAGCAGAAGCTTGTGACTGAGTTTGAGATGCGAGCCAATCCTGAAATTGGTCAAACATGGATGGTGTTAGGCTAACAATGGGTGGAGCAGCAAGAGCAGCTCGAGGGCGTGACTGAAATTGAGATGGACGCGGAGCAACTAGTTTAGGGCAAGCATGTTTCCAATGCCCTTTTTGGTGACAAAAACTGCATTCATCAGTAGCCACTCGAGGTTTTGGTTTGCCAGTGACCTTGATGATAGGACCAGGTGGTGTAGGAAGTAACGGTGCTCGTGAAGCAGCAACAAACACAGAAGCATCTGAAGAACTAGGTTGACACAACTTGAGACGAGTCTCCTCAGCAATGAGCTCTCGAACTGTTGCAGTAAGAGAAGGGAGAGGTACCCGGTGCATAATAGCCCCTCGAAGGGGTTCAAACTGTTCCCGAAGAGCCATCAAGAATTGAGTGAGGCGCTGACGATCCCTCTTTTCGATATAGCTATCCAGACTTAGCAAGTCAGACGGATCCATGAGGGCCAACTGATCCCAATAGTTAGTCATCTCAGTGTAGAATACTTGAATCGATTTCGCACCCTGTTTGGCAGTCCGAATATGACCTTCTATTTCATATTTTCTAACATAATTGGATTCCAGATATAGATGTCGCGAAGATATTCCCAAACCAAATGAGCAGAATCAAACTTCGAAAAATTTTTACCAATACTTGGTTCCACCGAATTGTGAAGCCAAGTAAGAACCTGAGCATTTTCCATCGTCCATTTGGCGAGATTCAAAACATATCCATCAACTTTAGGATCCATAGGTTTTGGACTAGTCTTGTCAATGTACCCCCACCGTCCACGACCAAGAAGAAAATTTTCCATAACGTTGACCCAATAGGAGTAGTTAGTCTCATTCAAACGGATGCTAATGGCTTGAATTTTCTCGTCGGCCATGCTTAACCAATGGAAATA
>JAESVK010069011.1:4941-16534 GCA_017140935.1 Hamamelis virginiana
ATATATATATATATATATATATATATATATATATATATATATATGTTCAAGTAAAAAATGGTGGCTATAGGAATGTGAAAGTTGGAGAGTCTGAGAGAGAGTGAGAATCTGGGAAAGAAAAAAAATCAAAGGGAGAGGATAGAAAGTCAAGTGGAGTGTCAGAGGAAAGGAAAAAAAAATCTAATGAGAGGAAGCGAAAGTCGCGGCGCAGGCAGGCGCTGTCAGAGGCAGGAAGAAAAAAATCAGCTCGTAGCGTCTATAAATGGGGGAGCCTCGCTAAACATGAAAAAAGGCACGAGACACAGTTAGCAGCAAGTAGTTTTTTTCTCTGAACTTTCATCTTTCCAAGTATCAGGCAGACGAATAGCTAAGCAGTATTTTCCTTAATTAGTTGAGTGTTGCAGTTTATTTTCCTTTGTTAGTTGAGCGTTGGATTTTATCATAAATAGTCATAGATTATTTTATGCTACCTGCATCTAAGTCTTGACTATTTTCTGCTTTTACATACTGTACTACTGTTCAGTTCAGTCAGTTTAAATACAGATAGTGAATTAATTTTTTCAGTTGTTATTCTCAGTTTTTATTTTAATTTCAGTATTTTTCAAATTACACAATTTCACACACGATGCAATTGTCCCTCTCTCCACTTGGAGAGAAGAGGTTTTTATTTTTTTTTAGTTTTTAATTATTATTTTTTAATTACGCAATTTCCATTTCAGTAGAATATCCCCTCTTTCCACTTGGAATTTCGAGGAGGACTTTTTATTAATTTATGCTTTAAATTATGTACTTTCAATTTCAGTAGAATATCCATTTTTTCAACTTGGAATTTCGAGGACTTTTTATTAATGTATGCTTTCAATTACGCAATTTCAATTTCAGTAGAATATTCCCTTTTTCCACTTGGAATTTCGAGGAGGACTTTTTATTAATTTATGCTTTCAATTATGTACTTTCAATTTCAGTAGAATATATTCCCTCTCTCCACTTGGAGAGACGTGGTTTTTCTTTATTTATAATTATGCAATTTCAATTCCTGCCCGTTTAATTTTCTGTAATTTAATTTAAGTTTAATTTCTGTTATTTCTTTTGCAATTATGTTCTTATATGTTTGACTTGCAATTACCGTTAAAAAAATCAATTAACCAACCAAATTTACCCAATGGGAAATGTCTTTTTCACCAAAAGTGAATTGACTTAGCCGATTTTCATTACTAGTCTCTGTGGATCGACACCTGTGCTTACCACTCTCTTCGGATTGAGGTTAAACATAGGTAAATTATAAATGAATTAATATTGACCGTAAATACGAAATTTAACCTCCCGTATTTCTAGCGATCAAATTTTGGCGCCGTTGCCGGGGACTATTAAAATGAAAACGATAGAGTAAATTTATTTTGGTTGTATCTATTTATAAAATAAAAAAAATTTAGAAGTGAGTGGGTAGCACCTACGCAGGTTGTGCCTAAAAGGTCTGGAATCACAGTTGTAGCAACTGAACAGGGTATTCTAGTCCCAACTCGTGCCACCACGGGATTGCGCGTTTGCATCGATTACAGAAAATTGAATTCCAAGACAAGGAAAAACCATTTTCCACTTCCATATATTGACCAAATCTTAGTTAGATTAGCAGGGTAAAGCAACTATTGCTTTCTAGATGGTTATTCTGGATATAACCAAATCGCTGTTTACCCTGATGATTAAGAGAAAACCACATTCACCTATCCTTTTGGTACTTTTGCTTTGAGGAGAATGTCTTTTGGATTGTGTAATGCTCCAAGCACTTTCCAAAGATGCATGATGACTATTTTTTCGGATATGATTGGAGATTTTCTAGAGGTGTTTATGGATGATATCTCTGTCTTTGGTTCATCTTTTGATTGTTGTTTGAAAAATTTGGATAAGGTGTTAAAAAGATGTTGTGATACTAATTTAGTCTTAAGTTGGAAAATGAGTCATTTCATGGTTCAAAAGGTAATAGTATTAGGACACATTGTGTTGAGTCAAGGAATAGAGGTGGATAGGGCTAAGGTTGAATTAATTGATAAATTACATCTTCCTACCACAGTCAAGCAAATTAGGTCATTCCTTGGACATGCAGGTTTCTATAGACGTTTCATTAAAGACTTCAGCAAAATTTCTCGGCCCTTATGTAGATTGCTTACCAAGGATGCCTCATTTGTCTTTGATGAATCGTGTCAAAAAGCTTTTGAGAAACTTCGTTCTCTGTTGAGTACCGCTCCAGTTATGAGAGCCCCTGATTGGACGTTACATTTTGAAATTATGTGTGATGCGTCCGATTATGCTGTGGGGGCTGTATTAGGTCAAAGGGTAGACAAAATTCCCCATGTTATCTACTACGCAAGTAAAACCCTCTCTGATGCTCAATTGAATTATACCACTACAGAAAAGGAATTACTTGCTGTTGTCTACACCTTGGATAAGTTTAGATCTTACCTCTTAGGATCTAAAGTCATTATTTTCTCAGACCATACCGCCTCGAGGTATCTTATTGCAAAGAAAGAGACTAAGCCAAGATTGATTAGATGGATTCTTCTCTTACAAGAATTTGATTTTGAGATTAAGGATAAAAAAGGATCTGAGAATCTGGTAGCTGACTATCTATCTCGGATATTGGCAGAACAGGATAATGATCATGTACCAATTAGGGAATCTTTCCCTAATAAACAGTTGTTTGCAGTAACTCATATTTCATTACCATGGTATGTGCATATTGTAAATTACATTGTAACAGGTCTTATACCTTCGGGGTGGTCGAAACATGAAAATGATAAGTTTTTTCTCCCAAATTAAATACTATATCTGGGAGGATCCTGTGTTGTTTAAATACTGTGCTGATCAAATGGTTCGTCGTTGTATTCCTGAAAATGAAGTTGGGAATGTGTTAAAGTTTTGCCACACTCTGGCTTGTGGTGGACATTTTAGTGGTAAAAAGACTGCTACAAAATACTTCAGTGTGGGTTCTGGTGGCCCAATTTGTTCAAAGATGCCATGGACTTCTGTAAGTCCTGTGAAAACTGTCAAAAGATGGTAACATTTCAAAAAGAAACATAATGCCTCTTAACCCAATCTTAATTGTCGAAATTTTTGATGTGTGGGGTATTGATTTCATGGGCTTATTTCCAATTTCTCATGGATTTGAATACATCTTAGTTGCAGTGGATTATGTGTCAAAATGGATAGAAGCTGTAGCAACTAGGACAAATGACCACAAAGTGGTAGTAAAATTTCTCCAGGAAAATGTGTTTGCTAGGTTTGGATGTCCAAGAGCCATTATCAGTGATGGAGGTTCTCATTTTACCAATAGGCACTTTGCAGCACTTTTGAATAAATACTCCATCACGCATAAAATAGCAACTCCTTACCATCCACAAACTAGTGGGCAAGTGGAAGTGTCAAACAGGGAGATTAAACATATTCTTGAAAAAACGGATAGGCCTGATCGTAAAGATTGGTCATTGTGCCTCACGGATGCACTTTGGTCTTACCGAACAGCTTAAAAAACTCCCATTGGCATGTCCCCTTACCGATTGGTTTATGGTAAATCATGTCATCTTCATGTTGAGTTAGAACACAAAGCCCTATGGGCTATTCGTAAATTTAATTTTGAAATGAAAGAAGCAGGGTCTGATCGTAAATTGCAACTTAGTGAACTAGAGGAAATTCGCAATGAGGCTTATGAAAGTTAAAAAATTTACAACGAAAAAATGAAAAAGTTTCATGATAAACACATAAGCCGAAAAACTTTTGAACCAAACCAAAAAATATGGTTTTTCAACTCAAGATTGCAATTATTTCCTGGTAAACTAAGGTCTCGATGGGATGGGCCCTATGTGGTATCAAAAGTCTATCCTCATGGTGCAGTAGAAATTTTTGATCCCCATGTTGGGACGATGTTTACTGTAAATGGCCAAAGGTTTAAGCCTTGCATTGAAAGTCAGGGTGAGACGGATATGATTTAGGATGGTTTGTTAGTCGAGTCTGTTGACTTAATTGACCCTGTGTATAAAAGTGTTTAGTTTAGAAATAGTCGTCTGGCTGAAGACGTAAAATTTAGCTCTTCTTGGGAGGAAACCCATGTTTTTCTTTTTGCTTTGTTTGTTTGCTTTGTTAATACCATCTCATCATCCAAGATAATGTTATCTAAGTTGGGGGGAGTGGTATTATAGTTAGATCTGTGTGTGTTGTGCGATTTAGTATTAGTCTTGAGCCATAACGTGCATTCACCAGGGTACTTGGCATACCAGGGAAGATGTCTCCATCAGCCCAGGAAACTAGTTTTACCTAGGGAGCGAAACATAGACTTGGTGTAGATTGAGAGGATTGTCCAGTTGAGTGGCGTTGCGGAACCGGAATGATCATTGGTGTGACCGGAGAGACAGAATTGTCTGGCAATGTAAGACCAACCTCATTCTGGATGACTTTCTGTGGAACGCATCTAGGGCGGCAAAAGCTGACTAGAAACTGGTATGTTGCACACCCGCTGAATGTTATCTATGTAAGAATACTTTTACTAACATACAAGAAATATAAATATAAATATATATATATATATATATATATATATATATATATGTTACAATTATATTAAAAAAAAACAGGGAACAATAGTACATCTAGTTTATATACTTTTTGTTGTGCGCTTTTGATGTACTGTTCTGCTTCGTTCCTTCTGCTTTTTCATCTCTGCAAGTTTCGATTCAAGATGTCTCATAGACTTCTTTAGATATTTTATTCGAGACATTTTTGATTGCAAGTCTTGGTGAGACTTTGGATGCAATCTTTTCAAAAGAGCAACCTCCTGTTGCAAGGACCAGACTTCATTTGTTTAGGCCTGTACTTCAGCTGATTTCATTTGTAACCGTACGGCCAAGTTCCATATTTGAGAAAAGGTACTATGAATAACAGTGTCATCTGTGATGACTGGTGTTTGAGTATTCTTAGGCCTTCTAGAGAAACTAGGAGTATTGATGTTGGGTTGGGAAGTTGAAGTTTTGTCGTGTGTTTGAACCCCAAGTGTGAGGTTCAAATCAAGAGCACAAGGGGATGAGTAAGCCACTGAGTGAGTCTAGCAAGTGTTTACTGAAAATGTCAAATGTTGATTAAGTCTGAATGCATTCACACTCGTAGGTCTCTTTTAAGCAACACCCTAACATCTGTCCATCTCGATTTGATCTCATCCGTTCATTCAATCTGAGTAATCTCAGTCATACAATCGATTTCAAAGACGTGCGGAGGTGTCAGAGAAATCTTTTTTTCTCCGTCAAATCTCATTCTTTGTCAAAAAGGAGTCTGAAATTTTCGGCTGCGGGATGATTTTTTCAAAGAAAAATAAATTCACCTCACCTACTGTCAGAGCACGGACGTTAATCGTCTCTGGTTTTCAAACTGTTAGAGCACAGGCATTAATCGTCTCTGATCCACAGACTGTCAGAGCGCAGGCATTTGTCGTCTCTAATTTTCAAAAAGCTCTACGGTACCCACTGTCAAAGCATCAAAGCAGCATGACTTTCGCTGCTCTGAGCCAAATTTTTTCAAACTTAATCTTTTCAGTCAGATTTGTTTTGTGTTTGTATGTTCTAGTGTGCGATGGTGCATATGTGTTTTCAGTGTGTTCTAGTTTCTCTTTAAATTAGTTTTCTGTCATTTGCCATATCCATCCCCGATCCCATGTTCTTCATGATTCAGTAGTCTAATGTGCTTCTTTCTTCATTGAGAAAGATGTTCTGTAGTTTCATGTCTTGTGAAAATTTCTGGTATTTTCATATCATCTTAGGAGCTCTAATTTCTTTGATCATAGTTTACAAAAGTTGGGTTTTCTTATTTGACATGTCGTCCATTTGTGATAAGGAAGCCTCAAAATCGTGATACCCATTTTCATGTCATTCCTATAGGCGATTATTCTTTTACCACAGCTGCCTCTTTCTTCTCGTCACTGTGATTGTGGCTCAAAACCAACAACACCAGAACCAGTCCAATATTCATACAGTGTTCGTTGGTTCATTCTGTGTTGTTTTCTTCTTCTTAAAAACCTCACAGAGTCATCATCATCAACAGCTATTGATGAAGAGGATGGTAGAGTGCTACAAACCATACAGTCAAAATCGCCAACTTCCTATGTAGATTATGAATTCTTGCTAAGCTCCTAGATATGGAAAACTGTCCGAGCACCATCATGTGCTTGATTGCTCTGCAATCAATGCATTTATTGAGTCTTTTTGACTAATTATCGTTATCTTATGCTTGAACTTTGTTATTTGATAGCCATGAATCACGAACTTAAGAATTCTCTCGTGTTTTGTAGGAACTCTTCATAACGGCAACATTTTGAGCACACTCGAGATTGTTTTTCCGCATTCATTCTCGGATGAAGCTACTAGAGGAATTATTGGGAAGGGAAAACACTCAAAAGGATGCAAGGAAGTACCTGGGCACCTTCTGGAAGCACAAACGAAGAAAATGGAGCATTTTGGAGTTGATCGATAGCTGGCCTATCGATGGCCTATCGATAGGGGGTGCCTATCGATAGTCAGGGTAGCCGGCCTATCGATAGGCAGAGATCCTATTCTCTAATTTTGCATCCCTATCGATAGGGCATACCTTGCCTATTGATAGAGCCTCTTTTTGGGAGTCGTGCCCACGAATTTTTACTGCCCTTTTGAGTTATTTACGGAGAGTTTTAATTTAGTAGGTTTGTGGGGAAGTATTTAAGCTTTCTTTTCGGAGTTGTTGAGGGATATCCAGACCTAACCTAGCCTCTCTGGCACTTCATCTCTCTCTCTCATAACTCTACCATCTCTCTCATACCAAAAAAACTTGGATTTTGCCTGCGCATGGAAGGAGCGAAGACCTCCGGTGATTCAGCCCCGATCATGAGCAGCTAAACTCTTCTCCTTGGGTGTATATGAAGCTTGGTTAGTGGTTTGATTATGTTTTGATTAAGGTTTAAGGTTTTGTAATAGGTTTATGACAATTGTACAACTTTGAGAGATTGCCATTTTATGCAATCCGCTCCTTAATGAATCTTTTATCTTTTAATATGAATGTTTTCTGTGTTTATATTTATATTGGTTGTGCAATAGTTTTGATTGAATACGTTTGTATTCATTAGTTTGTTCATACTTAACTAGGATAACCTGTGCATGCTTCGCTTGACAGGTTATGCCTTATTAGGATGAGTTTACTATATGAACACAAGCGTAATATATTTTCGATGGTTTATTCTTATAGTTTAGATCATCACTGATCATAAACGATTGCGAAGCCTTTGCGTTAATCATATGGATAATAATTCCCTAACTAAAGTGGATTCGAAACCCGGGGTTTTCCTTTAATTTGATTTAATCATATTTTCATGCTCTTTAGTTTAAACAAACAACCAACTCTTCAAAATCAAGAAATCGTTTGGTAACTAAAATCAGATTCAGAACAACTTCTCATAACTCAGCCATTAGTCCCTGTGTTCGACACCCGTGCACTAATTACTTTTCTAACGAATTGAGGTTTTAAGCACGAGTACTTTATAAATTTAAATCTTGATCACGAACAAGGAAATAACCTCCCTTGTTTGGGCCGATCAGTGCTTTCGCTTCACGTAGATTATCAATCCTTGCTAACCTCCTGTTATGCAAGTTCATGATTGTCTCCATTTGTAGGGCAGGTTTTTCATATCTAAAACACGTATACTTTTGAGGTTGCTCCTGTTTGGCATTCTGTCTACCAGAATATTTTGGCCTCTGTACTTTCAAGGTGCTTCTCCAAGTCTCCATATTCTAATATGTATTATTGGAGATGATTTTCTCCAGCAACCAATGATAAAGTAGTACGTTTCGGCTCCACAACATGGAATGAAAGCATCTTGGTCCGACTTGCTGATCTTTCAGTTCAAGTTCTCTGTTGTGGAAATTTTGTACAAAGTTTTGTATTTATTGATAATATCGGTCACAACCAGCGCGAAGGAACCTATTATCCTAGCAATGTGCCAATTGGCAATACCATGTTTTGGGTTGTATCTTTTCGAAAATGGTGAGTTGATATCTCTGCTAGAGAGTAATAGCTCCCGTTAAAGGGGGGATTCTTCGAGAATCCAGTGTTTAGTGAGGAAGAACCTTGCACGTCACTCTCTATGGATTTTTCAATTTATTTGGAAGTCTTCGATATTTGAGATCGGGAGTCAAGTCGTGTAGTCTGAATGTTATCGAAGCTAGACACATATTCATTTTCTGTAAATATTTTGTAAATATTTGTACACAGCTTTTATTGTATATATTTGTTCTATCTTTTGTATTATATTGTGTATTCTTTTTCCACATTGAGGATAATGTTTGATTTAAGTTGGGGGGAGGATTTAGTTTGGTTTATAAAATTGAAAATTGAAAAAAAAAAAAAAAACAAAATCTCATAAATATCATAAGTAATTCTGTGTTTTATGCATATGATGAAGTCTTTAAGTATGAATATTACTGCTTCAACTTGTAAATTAAGTTTTAGTTTTATTTACTATCTTCTGGATTAACTCATGATTTGTAGTCAAATTTAGAATTCGTCTGCACTATTAGCCATATGAATATGTTTTCAATGATTAGTGAACATTGGTTGGAAATATTGAGGTAAAATAGTGGAGACATGTAACAATTGTGAATTGTTGAACCATTCTTTTATTGGAGGGTTATTTTACAACTACTCTTAACAACTTATTCGAAAGCGCAGTATATTCCGTTGAATAGTCTCATTAATCCTTTATTTTGGTTGAATGGTGAGAATAAATAATGTCAAGTATTTAAAAAAAAAAAATTCATGGAAAGTGGAAAATTTATACCAGCTTTTGAAAAATGATTGTAGGCCATTTTTGAAATTTGAACTTAAATTCTTTCAATATTACATTGCCGCTAGCACCTAATTTGAGCCTTAAAGTTTTCTTTTTTTGCTCAGCTTAGGAAGCCCGGGGTAAAAGTTAGGTGAAGAGATTCTTGAATGAAAACAATGTAGTGTGTGTTGAGTATTTTCATTTGGTGTTTTCAGTATGGTAAGTGCCAAGTTTTAAAACTAAGCAGGTTAGTTTTTTTAAAAAATCTGAATAAAAGGAGAGAAATGAGTTGGAGTGCCTTTGTCAAAGAAAAATAAAAGGAATAAAAAAAAAAGAAAAAAAAAAGAGAAAAAAAAAAAAAAAAAAAAAATTAGTAGATAGACCTTTGATGATTTCAATTTTCTTGAAAAGATTAAGCCTGCTAAGAAAGCTTGGTACAGTGTTTTCTATACTATGGGTTGGGTGTTGTTTTTATGTTTGGGTGATTTCTTCAATTATAGAATATGTTTATGTGATGGTTGGGTAGATAACCTGAACTAAATTTTAAACCATCCCATATCTGTTTGTTTTCGTCTTTGAACCAAAAGCAATTTTAAGCCCATAAAGTCGTACCTGATCTTGAAAATTGGTATGAGTTGGAAATCGGAAATGTTTCGAACATAATTTGATGGCATATATTTTTCTCAGTATTTAACATTCCTATCATGAGACTCATATTTTGTTCTTATCAGCGTTTTTCAAAATGAATTAATATGCGAGACATACTTTGCATTTGGTATACATAAATTCTCCTCGCATAATGAGAGTACATATAATTTCACATAACTCTGAGCAAATTATTCATGAGTGGATTATCCTGGTGAGATTTGAAGTCAAAACTACAATTCTGATAGAAATTTGAGTGGTGTAAGCTTTACAATTGAAGATATATTTTGTCGGCTAAATTCACACACACACTCTGAATTTTGAATATCATAGCTTGAGTTATCATTTTGATAGTATTTTGAACTCTGACTGATTTTCTTGTTAAAGTGAGAAAAATTCACGACTTTGTCTTTATTGAAATGTCATAAACTGAGAAATACTATTGATGTACATAAGAAAATTTCTACATATTTGTGGGCATCATTATTGCAAACCCTCACGAGACTACAACTCGTCCACTAGGGGTAACCTAGGGGTTTAAAGGCTTATTGCATACGCTTAATGCAATCGCGATTCCGTGCGAAAGTGGCATTTTAATTTCATTTTTTTTTTATGTTTATTTTGCTTTACTCGAGGACTAACAAAGTTTAAGTTGGGGAGTGTGATAAGTGCTAAAATTTTCGAAATTTAAACCCCAAAGTAAGCTTTGTTAAAGCCCTAAAGGCATGTTAATTCGGTTAATTAGGTCATTTTAGTGCTTTTCAGTTATTTTAGAATTGTTGCAAATATCGCATAAGAGTAACATTTTAGCTTGTTTTTATTTTTATCTTTATTTTAGGTTAAAGTTGTGTGGAACAGGTGCGCGCAATTGGTTTACTGTTGTTTTGCATTGCAGGTAAAAATCGATGTGAAATCAAGCAGTTGTAGCATGAGATTGCCCGCACAGGATTATCATGAGTGTCGGCAGCCGACCAAGATCCGTGAAAACCGGATTTGGCTTTCTCTTTTTCTCTTCTCTCATAATTGATGCTTGAGAGAATTTTATAAGGAGAAGAATGGGAGGGAGATGAGAGTAGATCCAGCCACCAGCAAAATCTCCATTCAGTCTGCCTTACAACCAAGAGTTCTCTAGCAGCCATGGAGAACTCTTCTCTATCAACTTTGTCTGCAACTTGTTTTTCATCGGTAACTATGGATCACTGCTAATCGTATTCTTTTGAGGTTGATTCCGCCAGCAATTCGTAAAAGAGTATAAGAGGTATATGAAAATCTCTCCACTTGATCTCTCATCAGTAACTATGGATTTCTACTAATTTCAGGAGTATGGGCCACTGTTTGGATGCCGTAAATATAATTTTTGTGGAGATAACTAGGGATCTCTACTAATTATATTTTGGGAAACTATTATAGTTGAATGTGCATGTGTTACATCAACGTGCATTTCAAAGCAGTCGGTTCCATATTCCAGCACATAGACTTCAGAGAATACTTCTCCAGGCATGCAATAATCCGTAAAAGAGTATCAAGATGCATTCTCGGCCCAAGTCTCCAAGCGATCCGTGTTCCAATGAACACTCTTTGGTATGAAAAGATTTAGCCAACGTGTTTAATAAAAAAAAAAAATTATAATAATATCAAGATTCTTGTAATATTTGTATATATACCATATGTGAATTTATTTTGTTAAAAAAAAAAAATAATAATAATAAAATAAAAAAAATAATATATATATATATATATATATACAGAAATTCTGAGGTAAGGCCGGCCTTATTTTTTTTGTTTACGGTCTCTCCAAAACGGCGTCGTTTTGGACCATTTTCTAAAAAAAAAACACAAAGCAGATGAGGGAAAAATGGATTTCGCATTTGGGCATTTCGATTCAGTCTCTTCTTCTTCTTCTCTCTCTCGCCGTTCAACATCAAAGTCAGGCCGCCGTACGTCGCTGCTCGTCGCCGGCCATCCCTGCTCGGACGGATGAAGGAGTTGCAGCTGATAAACCCGGTTCAAGGAATATAGCTGCTTTGTTAAACTCGAACCAAATGACACCGTGTCTCCTCACGAGCAAGAACAGGGGAAATCAACATCAGCCATTCTCACCTTACGAGAGCATCAGCCATT
>JAESVK010069014.1:0-16110 GCA_017140935.1 Hamamelis virginiana
AGAATCATGGAAAAAGACCTATGGGTGAATGAGAATTTCTAGAGAGAGAAAGCTTCCTTGAAGCTTTAATAGTAGGCACAAGGTGTATTTTCATAGTTTATCGAAAAATTATGATTTTTACATATATGGTATAGATTGATTTTATATGAATTTAGAACTTTGAATCACTTCAATTGGATGTGAATTGTGAGAGAAATTGAGAACCGAAGTTGCCGAAAAATCTGAAATTTTATTAACTAGCCTACTTTGGTATCATTTTTAAATATGTTCGGATGGGAGGTGTTATACACCACCATTATATTTTGAAAGCTTGTATCACACAAATTCTATAACATCTTGAATCATCCAAAACGGATGAGTAACGAAGGAGATATAAGTGTGCAAAGTTGGCCAAAAAGATGAAAAATATGGACGTATCATGTACGTGAGTGTGCATGTATGATTCGGTGCTATGAATGTGCATAGTAGACCATACACCCTCAATTGCAAATTTGTGCTTGTGAATATCATTTTGACTTGGAATTATTTTTAAAAATCTTATTAAATTAAGTTGATATTAATGGGTACAAAAGTTGTTGTTTGAGAGGCATGAAAGAGCCTAGAAAATTATGGAGCATAGTGAAGGTGCACCATAAGGCTTACCATGTGACCTCATTGTATTTTGACTATTCTAGTATGATTTTTCAATCTAACAAAATTTGATAAATTCTACAAAAATCAAACAAGTGTCCTAGAATGGATTATTGTATAGAAAATACATGTGGATAGAAAATTAACTATCTTCCAAATTGTGAGTCTTTGGAAAATAGTTAAAAATCATGAATAATTGATTTTTATAAAATCAGGATGATTAGTGAAAGATCTTGGAAATACAAGTTATGGAAATCATATTGGCATATATATAAACTGTTAATATATGCATGTTAATAACATGCTGTTATTATTATGAATAAAATGATGAAGCATGTTAAGTATTATGTATAAAATACATACGTGTGATATTTGCCATAATTATTGAACATAAAATTGGCATATGGCATGTGGTGATGATGTTATGAGAAAGTGACTGGGCTTATCAGTAAATTCCATACATCTCATAGTAACAATGCGTTTTAAGAAAATAAAACCGTGCACTTGTCATGTGAATATGCGTATATGGGCGCGCATGTTACGCGTGCAGGCAAAGCGGACAATATTGTTACTTGGAGAAGTACGGGGTGTTACATTGGCACAGTTACATGTGTTAGCTCAAGTTGAGTGAGCAGAATGATTTATTTGTATATCACTGATATAACTGTTGATATGAGATATATGTTGAGTTGATATACTATGAAATGTATGCACGAATTGACATACATGAATTGTTGATATGAGATGTATGCCATATGTATTGCATAGAATAATTGCATCTGGCATGAGATACAGTTACATGTGAAATATATTGCATAGAAAATCATACGCATTTGTGATTATTTATGTAACTGTGGAAACGAGGAGTTGAGATACCACTGATGGACAAAAGATCCTGGAAACAGTTAGTGCACTAATATATCACCCTTGCTAAAAACAGTACTTAAATCCTCTTGTCAATGAGTGACAATCGCGGTAGGTCCTAAAAAGGCGGGGACTGGGTGATATACATCCTAAAAAGGCGGGGATGCTATTGTGGTAGATGATTGAAAATTATTGAGAATGGTTGAGATGGTTGAGTACCTTAAAATGAGGTAGCCATCTATTGTGGTGAAATGGTGAATCCTAAAATAAAGTTACCATCAGTGTGAATGGTTGATGTTTTGCAGGAAAAGCAGAACAGAGAAAATGATAGGTATGACTGCATGAGCATTGCATCTGTCATATGCATAAAGCATGCATGTAGTGTAAAATTATTTATTGTGAAAAACTGATGGATATATTCTGTAATATATATAAATGAATTACAGATATGATGATTTATTTATGTGATATTTGGTTGATGATAAATTTGTTGACAGATATGAGAATGAGGAAGGATGTGAATATTTCTGAATGTATTGAGACAAGAAGATATTGTATTCTTGTAATATGAATTACAATAATAAAAATGACTCACCGTGGACGTAGGCAATTTTGCCGAACCATGTAAATCCTGGTGTTTGTTTATTTTTCTGCTATGTGTTTTCTTTAAGATGATGACACATTATCAGCATGAGACTCTATCCAACTCAGTAAACTAAATGGATGTTTCTGGAATTCGAGTACATTACGGGACTGTACTCATGATACAAACTAGTACTCAGCGCTATCTTTAATTTTTAAGATGTTGAAAAATTATTTAAAGACTTCCGCACGCGTATTTTGAAAAACTGTTTTAAACTGTGTTAATTTTAAAAAGAAATTACTCAAAAGATAAGCGCTTGGTGTTTTATGTTACTGTGGCATTTCCGCATAGGGGTTACCCTGTGTGGGGTGTTACATAGGGGTGGACTACTTTGACCACGAAAGGGTCAGTCCACCTTGAACGGAGCTTGCCTGGAAAAATGTGCAAACGAGAACTGTACAAGAGTACTTTCTGTTGAGGCTCAAAGGTCTTCCTCACAATGTGTTTGTCATGGAATAGCTTGACCTTCTCTTTGTAAATTCTGGAGCTTTCATAAGACTCGCGCCTCATTTCATCAAGCTCATTCATTTGCAACATCCGCTGTTGACCTGCTTTAGCCAAATTGAAGTTAAGAGTTTTAATGGCCCAATATGCCTTGTGCTCCATTTCCACCGGGAAGTGACATGCCTTGCCATAAACCAACCTATAGGGAGACATACCAAGAATGGTTTTAAAAGCAGTGCGGTATGCCCAAAGAGCATCGGTTAGTCGAAGAGACCAATCCTTGCGGTTCGGGTTAACCGTTTTTTTCTAAAATGTGTTTTATCTCCTTATTGGCTAGTTCGGCTTGACCATTGGTCTGTGGGTGATATGCGGTGGAAACCTTATGTGTGACTCCATACTTTTTAACTAAGTTTTCAAACTGCCTATTGCAAAAATGGAGCCCACCATCACTAATGATTGCACGAGGCATCCCAAAACGAGAAAAAATGTGTTCTTTCAAAAATTTCAAAACCACCTTGTGGTCATTCGTTCTCGTTGGGATGGCCTCCACCCACTTGGAGACATAGTCCACTGCCAATAAAATATATAAGTACCCACAAGAGGAGGGAAAAGGACCCATGAAGTCTATACCCCAACAGTCAAAAATTTCAATGATTAAAATGGGGGTAAGAGGCATCATGTTTTTTTTTTGTAACACCTCCTAATTGTTGGCACCGAGCACAAGTTTTACAGAATTCAAATGAGTCTTTAAACAATGTGGGCCAATAAAAACCGGCTTGCAAAATTTTGTCAGCTGTTTTCCTAGCAGAAAAATGCCCTCCACAAGCTTCAGAATAACAGAAGGTGAGTACCCCAATTTGTTCGTCGTTAGGTACACACCTTCTCATCAACTGATCAGGGCAGTGTTTAAAGAGATAGAGATCATAAAAAAAAATAGTTTTTCACATCAACCAAAAATTTTCTCTTCTGTTGAGAAGTCCACCTAGAAGGGATTTGTCCTGTCACAATATAATTCACAATGTCAGCGTACCAAGGACAACTAACAAGAGCAAACAGTTGCTCATCAGGGAATGTATCACCTATGGGTAGACCCTCATAAGCTGTCTCTAATACCAAACGAGAGAAGTGATCCGCCACCACATTCTCGACTCCCTTCTTGTCTTTTATGGTCAGATTAAACTCTTGACAAAGTTGGATCCACCTAATGAGACGGGGTTTGGTATCCTGCTTAGAGAGCAAGTACTTCAACGCCGCATGATCGGTAAAAATGACTATGGGAGACCCTACAATGTACGACTTGAACTTATCTAGGGCAAAGACCACAGCTAAGAACTCTTTCTCCGTTGTTGTGTAATTGGACTGGGCGGAATCTAGAGTCTTGCTAGCATAATAAATCACAAAGGGTTTCTTATCCTCTCTTTGCCCTGAGACAGCTCCTACGGCGTAATCACTAACGTCACACATGATCTCAAAAGGAAGGTCCCATTTCGGAGGTCGTATGATAGGAGGTGCAATCAATATACTTTTTAATTTTTCAAAAGCCTCCCCACATGCCTGTGACCATTCAAAAACAACATCCTTAGCAAGTAAATTGCACAAGGGCCGGGATATAGCACTAAAATTCCTTATGAACCTCCTATAGAAACCTGCGTGACCTAGGAATGACCGTATGTCTTTAACACATTTAGGAGTGGGTAAATTAGAAATCAACTCAACCTTGGCCTTATCTACCTCTATTCCTTTCTTAGACACAATATGCCCCAACACAATCCCTTGTGTCACCATGAAGTGACATTTCTCCCAATTCAAGACTGGGCTTTTCTCCTCACATCTCTCCAACACTTTCTCCAAATTTTCTAAACATCCCTCAAAAAAATCTCCAAAGACGGAGAAATTATCTATAAAAATCTCCATGATCTTCTCTACCGTGTCACTAAAGATACCCATCATGCACCGTTGAAAAGTTCCAGGTGCATTACATAATCCAAAGGGCATTTTTCGAAAGGCAAATGTGTCAAACGGACATGTGAAAGTGGTTTTCTCTTGGTCTTCTAAGGCTATTTCTATCTGATTGTACCCAGAGTAACCATCAAGAAAACAGTAAAACTCATGCCCTGCAACTCTCTCCAACATTTGATCCACAAAAGGTAGAGGGAAATGGTCTTTCCTCGTGCCAGCATTTAGTTTCCTATAATCTATGCACACCCTCCAACCTGTAGTGACTCTAGTAGGTATGAGTTCATTTTGTTCATTTGCCACCACAGTGACCCCGAACTTTTTTGGAACGACTTGGGTAGGGCTCACCCACTTGCTATCCGCAATAGGGTAAATGACACCTACGTCTAGGAGTTTCAATACCTCTTTCTTGACAACTTCCCTCATAACAGGATTTAACCTACGCTGTGGTTGCCTAGATGGTTTGACATCCTCCTCCAAGTAGATTCTATGAGTGCAAATCAAAGGGCTAATCCCCTTAATGTCCGCAATGGTCCGTCCTATGGCGGTTTGGTGGGCCTTCAGAATTTCTATGAGTCTCACTTCTTGATCATGATTTAGAGAAGATGAAATGATCACAGGGAAGGTCTCTTCACTTCCTAAGAAAGAGTATTTGAGATGAGGAGGTAAAGGCTTCAATTCTAACATAGGTGGCTTCTCTATTGATGGCAAAATTTTCTCCTCAATTGGAGGCAATTCCTCGAATCTCGGTGTCCACCCATTTGTTTCCATCACCTCACTATGTTCAAGTATGGAGTATAGAAACTCCATCTCAGGTGTGGCTACCTCTTCAACAATCTTAGGGCTCACTAGACAAGACTCCAAAGGGTCATCACATGAAAAATGATCAACATATTCCTGCACTACAGATTCTATCACGTTCACCTCACAAATATCTTTATCATCTACTATTTCTTTGATAGCATTGAAAATATTTAAGTTCACAGTCATGTTGCCAAAAGACAACGTCATCAACCCACCCCGACAATGAATTATGGCATTAGCAGTGGCCAAGAAAGGCCTGCCAAGAATCACTGGGAACTGACTCCCCTGACTCACCACAGGTTGTGTATCTAGAACAACAAAATCTACAGGAAAATAAAACTTATCCACTTGTACCAACACATCCTTCACTATACCTCTAGGAATCTTCACACTACGGTCTACTAGCTGAAGGGTAATGGTGGTAGGCTCTAACTCTCCTAGCCCTAGCTCAACATACACCGAGTATGGCAACAAGTTCACACTGGCTCCCAAATCTACCAAAGCACGTCCCAACTTTGAGTTTCCTACCACTATGGAAATGGTGGGGCTTCCTGGGTCTTTATATTTTGGGGGCAAGTTATTCCTAATGAAAGAGGTGGATTGTTCAGTCATGAATGCATCATTGTGGACACCTAACTTCCTCTTCACTGTACACAAGTCTTTCAAAAATTTAGCATATGAAGGGATTTGTTTGATAGCATCCAACAAGGGGATATTCACCTTAACCTGTTTAAAAAGATCATAGATTTGAGCATGATTGTTCAGTTTCTTTGGGATTCTCAACCTATGGGGATATGGAGTGGAGGGAACATGATTAGCTTTTTCTTTATCCAAATCCACATCAACAACATCGGCTTTAGGGATATTAGGCTCATCAATCACATCCTCATCCCTTTTTGACTCATTTTGTAAATCTTTTGAGATCTCTTTTGGAAGGTCCTTAGGATGGATGGTTTTATCAATGATTTTGCCACTTCGAAGAGTGGAGATAGCCTTGCATTGCTCAAAAGTCCCATTATTTTGACTTGAAGTCCCAACACTATTTTGACCTTGGGGGTTTTGAATGGGTTGAGAGGGAAATTTCCCTTTTTCTTGTTGAGAACTCCCCATAGAAGATGTCAATTTAGTGAGTTGAGACTTCACGTCACTAATAGCCGTTCGAAATTCATTATTCATTGTTTGTTAAGATTGGACAAATTGGGCTACAATGTCCTTCAAATTTCTTTTGTGGGGCGGTTGGTATGATTGATGATTTTGATTTCCATGAGAAAAAGGAGGAAAGTCTTGGTTAGGATTCGCAGAAAATCCTTGTGACCCTTGATTTTGAAAAGTGGGGGCTTGATTTGAAAAACCTGGATTTGGATTTTGAAAATGATATCCTTGGTTTTGAAAATTTGAGCTTTGCCCTTGAAAATTGGAACCTTGCCCTTGGTTAGAGTAACCTTGATGGGCTTGAGCATTGCCTTGATTTGATGAAGCATTCACCCCATCGTTTTTCCAACTAAAGTTTGGATGTTTCCCCACCCCGAATTATAAGTCTCAGAATAAGGATTGAAAGGCTTCCTAGGGGGGTTCAAAGCATGGACTTGCTCTTGGACGGCTCCTTTAATGGTAGGAAGGGTAGGACAATCTCTAGTGGAATGTACAGTATCCTCACAAATGAGGCATGGTTCCTCTACCCTAGGCACAATAGGTGTAGGAGGTACACTTGGCACCGCAGGCACCGCAGTAACCTCATTGACTTTCCGCATTTCTAGGGCCTCTAACTTCCTAGTTAAACTTGCCACCTTGGCTTGAAGATCATCTTGTTCCTTAAGTTGGAACTTTCCTCCACTACTTGGGTTGCTAGCTCTCTTTGCAACATCGGGAGTTGTGTTAACCTCCCAGTTGCGCGCACTCTCTGACAACCTATCAAAGTATGGGATTGCTTGTTCGGGGGATTTCTCAAAAAGTTCCCCACCACTCATCATTTGGAGAAATTGCTTAGTTTCACGGGTCAAACCATGGTAGAAATACCCTACAAGTTGACCTACGTCTAGTCCATGATGGGGGATTGCATTTATCAAATCCTTGTACCTTTCCCAAGCACCAGCGAATGCCTCATTAGGTTCCTCAGTGAAATTTTGGATCATGCGCATCAACATGTTGGTTCGAGCGGGTGGGAAGAATTTTTCCAAAAAAATCTTTTGTAGTTGTTCCCAAGTGCGGATGGAATTAGGAGTTAAAGTATGAAACCATATTTTTGCCTTGTCTTTTAGAGAAAATGGGAAAAGAGTAATGCAAATGATGTCAATAGGTGACCCCGTTGACAAGAATGCACTACACACATCTATAAAATCCCTCATGAAGGAATATGGCCTTTCAGAATCAAAGCCATGAAACTCAGGCAATAGTCGAATCATTTCAGGTTTGAGGACAAAGCGACTAGCCTCTGGAGATGGGATTATACAAGATGGTGTGGTGGTTCTATGAGGGTTGAAGATCTCCCTCAAAGTTCTTCCCAAATTCACCATAGGGATGTCGGGCTGTCTATTCTGCTGCTAATTTTGATTCATGTTTTGTTAAAAATTTTGATTTGAATTTCCCCCACCAGGTGCAGGGGTTGCAGGCGGAATAACATCATCCCTTTG
The DNA here is from genome assembly GCA_017140935.1 of Hamamelis virginiana. NCBI lineage: Eukaryota > Viridiplantae > Streptophyta > Magnoliopsida > Saxifragales > Hamamelidaceae > Hamamelis > Hamamelis virginiana. Next base: position 7,972 of record JAESVK010069014.1, read on the forward strand.
CCCTTGAGGCTCATTTGGAAAGTCTTGATCATTTGCATTTCTTTGAAACGGATGGTTTTGGTTGTGCTCCATTGATGGAGAGGATGGTTGAGCCAAGTTAGGTCTCAAATTTGGATTTTCAAGGTCTTGTTGTGGCCAATTCCTTACAAGTCGATTTCCTTCTCCACGAGTCCAAACCGACATGCAACAACTGTTCACAACAATTTACAGTACAAAGAATTTCTCCACACTAAGAGTTAGGAAAAACTTACAGGATTCACAATGTAATTGCAAATTACCACTAGCACTTCCTTGGATCACTTCAAGGTACGCGCCACTCCCCGGCAACGGCGCCAAAAATGCTTGTCAATTTGTGGTGTGCTCAATTAACTCCCAAGCGTAGGAACTCAAGATCGCCAAGCATAATAAAACTATGGGAATCCACAGGTCATCTCCACAGGGAGTGGGGACTAAGAAGGATCCTTAGGTATTGAAACCCAACGAATGTGTACTTTAAGTAAATCATGGGGGTTTGTTGATTGGTTTGATTTGGTAACCGGTTGCAATGGTAATTAACACAAGGAAAACAAATGGTAGGATTCTAGGGTTTCCACTCATCCACAACTAGGTAACAAGCATCTCTCATTGGTGTTCTCATCTAGGATCCATTGAAGAATGGTCTTTGATGGATGATATGACTTTGAAAGCTTTTTAAACAAGGATGAATAAGAGAATGATACGAAATGCTCACTTAAACAATATTACAAACACTTAGCATGCATTTAGGTTCAAGCACAATGTGTACCAAGGTTAACTTGTTCACACATTGTCAAGAAGATGCCATACTAAGCATTGATAGAAGAAGTAGTGAGTATTTAGCATCATACACTTTCCATTAAACACAAGGAGATGAGAGAGTGTCGTTACCTTTGTTGGTGATGAGTTTCCACCGTTTGAATCCTACCTTGGAGGTTTAGAACTCCATTAAAGTTAGGTTACAAGAAATAAATGCAAGACAAAAGTAAAATGCAAAATGATAGAGAAATAACTTCTATTAAAAGATTACAAGACAAAGAAATAATGTTCAAACACTAAGAAACTAGTTTTAAGAGCCAAACTAAGGATTATAACTGATGATTAACAAAAACAAGAAGAAATCTAAGCTAAACTATGTAGAAAACCCTAGAAATATGAAAAACCCTAAGCTAAACTACCCAAACCCTAACTATGTAAGACCAAGAACACCCCTTCAGATGAGAAAGAGGCCATGTATACCCCCCACAACAGCTACACGAATGGGGGGTCAAAAGACGACCTTGCCCTTGCAAAATCATAACATTTACGAACACATCTGGTGAAAATTCGAGCTCCAGTACCGGTACTCAACCATCACTGCCCAAAAGCCACACTTCAGTACCGGTACTCACTTAGCCAGTACCGGTACTCACCTTCAAAATCTGCAGAATTTGCACTTCTAAAGCACCAAACTTCCATAACATCGAACAATGCCTCCAATAACCATCCTCGCAACTTTGAAATACCTCGAACAAGTTGAAGGACCCTTCCCAAGGTTGAAATGAAGAAGGAAACACGATTCGAGCGTCCTTTGGCGGGCTTGCTTCACAAAATGACTCCGTTTGAAGATGAAAATGCGCAAAGACACCTTCCTCAACACACGGCGACTCTCCAAGCGTCCCAAAACACTTCAAAAAGATGCGGATAACATCAAACGACCTATAAAAGTACAAAACACCAAAGAAAGTCAAATGCACCTATTCTATGCAAACTAGGGCCAATATGCAAGCTAGAACGGCTAAAAGCAAGTAAAAATACCATACTTTATGTGTCAAACACACTCTCCAACCTGCATCTTGCTAGTCCCTAGTAAGATTTGAACTAAAAAGATCTAAAAAGATAATAGAAACAAACAAGTAAGCAGTTAAGCATTCAACAATTCCATGACAGGCGAACATGAACATATTACTAAGACTTAACAAACCATGCGAACATTTAAACTTAATATGCACAAACTCATTCCTAGTGTGGTGATAATCCAACAAGAACTTCACTAAACCAACAGCAACAACAATGAAAGGCACAATTACTGAAAACAAAACGGAATGTAGTTACCAAAAAGAAAGAAAACTTCATTAACGAAAGAAACATTTAACATAAACCAAGTACTTAAATATGCATAATATTCATGGTGGAACAACCAACAAATTCAAAATCAAAAGGGACTTCTAAGCTTGTAGTGACCACGGTTTACACAAGGGGCTTTCAAAAACAAAATGGGTGTTGGCGTGACATGGCTGGGGTCGCTACCCTATTGCCAACACCACCCTATGCTAACCCAAGAACTCCAACTACTCCTCTCCAGACTCTTCTTCTTCAGTAGAAAATGCATCCTCATCAACACAATCATCCAGCTCATCAAAATCCCCTTCCAAGTTAGGAAGGGGTGCCTCAGCGGTTGAGGGTTCTCCTCGCAGAACATGAACCTCTCTCTCGAGCTTGGAAAGCCTGTGGTCAATCTGTTTCTGCTTCCCTAGGATGCATTTGAACCACCCCTTTATCCTGCGCTCCATCCTCTTCAATAGAGATGTACTCTTCAGTTCAGGGGCTGATGATGTAGATGGTCCTGCAGTAGCTGGGGGAAACTGAGCTGAACGAGGCTTGACTGAAACAGCTCTGCTTTTAGCTTCAGTTTTACTAGTAATGGGGCCCAGACGAGGGGGAACCATTTTCTCTCTGCTTGAGCCCTTAATGCCTGCTGCTTCCACCAGTTTGGTAATGAGTGCTGGGTATGGCATGTGACTTTTCTCACTTGTGGATTTGATGAAATCCCTCATGATACACCAAATCACAGCACCGTAATCAATGAGTTTCCCATTCATTACCTCAAACAAAAACTGAATTTCTTCTTCACTGGGAAACTTCTCCTTCCCCTTGGGCATAATCATGTTGTGAATAATCTTATTCATCAACGCATATTCGGGCTTAAGCTTCCCTAGAATGAATTATTTTCTCATGAATCCTCCCATTGCTACTGGATTGGTGCACATGGTATTGGCAAATAACTCCGCATGGAATTTAGTGATAGCACGGAATGGGTATGGTCTATCAGAAGTCATAGGACGAGTGTACCCCAAGGATATGGCAATTGTCTCAGGAACAATTGATAGGGGCTCGCCAAAAACTGTGGTGTTCAAAAGGAACTCTTTATCAGCATTTTCACTCAAGTTAGAGTAAAACTCTCTGACAACTGAAGGCCGGTACCCCTTTACATCCTTGCATATAAACTGCAAATTTTGATTCTTGATGACTTCACGAATAGGATGATCAAAAATGAATGTCTCAATATGCATGCCCCTTTCACAATGATAACCCCTCTTTGCTATAGACTGGGTTCATTTCTCCCTTGAAGCCTGAAAAGAGTCATCCTCAAACATTGCTTCGATCTCGTCATCATCATCACTTTCCTCATCACTCTCAGACGAAACATTTTTGCGTTTCCCTTTCCCTTTTTTAACAGTCTGTGAGGAATCCGCTTTCCTTTTCTTCACGGCTCGCTCCGCAGAAGAGCTTGAAGCCTTACCCTTCTTAGGGTTTTTAGTTCTTGCCATGGAGATGGAAACAAGGGACAATACAGCAAAAACAAACCACACATATATGAAACATTCCCACATGCCCATCTCGACAAAAAGTTGACTTCCCTTCCCTGCTTCATTCAAAAATTTCCTTCCCATACCATTCATGGCATCCACACAACCCATCCATGCAAGGATAACAACAACCCAAAACATCATGGCAAAAGCCATCCCAACAACACAGTATAATCGATGAAAAAGTGCTCACAAAGTCACAAGAAATCACTTACCCCACAAAGGTGTCCAAAATAAACCAACTCCACTTAGAAATCCCCAAAATCCAAGCCAAGAGTGCAAAATTCCTCCTCGAACACAACCCTTCTGATGAAATGGTTAGAAAATGGCTTGTGAGGGTTAGGAATGGTGGAAATTGAGTGGTAAGTTGATTTGGAATGGTTTGAGTGGAGAGAATGGTGAAGTTAGGGTTTTTGGGGGTGAAACTTGTGAAAATGAGGAATGATGATGAAAGAAATGGGTTGGGGTTGTTTGGAAGGGGGGAAATATGGCTAGGGTTAGGGTTTCGTAAAGGGATTTGATGGGGGAGAAGATGAGAGATTCGAATGGTGAGGCAATTGAGAGAAGAAAGAGAGTTGTGATTCACGAATGAGGGGATTTCTGCATTTAAAGTGCTGATTCGAACTTCAGTACCGGTACTCAACTTTCAGTACCGGTACTGAAACACTACTGCCTCAAGGGGTGCTTTGAGTACCGGTACTCAAATTTCAGTACCAGTACTGAATGTGCAGATTTCACAAATTTCTCCACTTCAAGGCCAAACTTTGCATAAAGCTTCATTTTCCAAGCAAACCTACTTGCACACACCCAAAACACATACCAAAACTTGCTCGGCACCTTTACATTCACTTTGAAGCAGGCCTACTCAAAAAGGACCATGGATCCTAGGATTTTTGAACAATTTGGCAACTTTTAAGCTCAACAAGGGGTCAAATGGTGACTCAGCATGATTTTGAAGTTCAAATAAGCAATAATGGCCTAGAATCATCTTCCAAATATGTACGGGTGTTCCACAATGACTAAATTGCATGAAAATGACATGGTTATGTAAAAATGCAAGCTAAGAGGCCAAAACCAAGCGAAAATGAGCTTGGGAACCAAAAATCAATGACTTGTGAGATTTACAAAACCAAAAATATTCGAAAAGTGCAAAAATGGTACAAGTCATGAATCTAAAGCGAGACTAAACAAAAATGGATGAATAAACTCAAAAATGATGAAGTGGTTTTGTTCAGTCTTGCTGGCGTGCATGTGTGATAGGCATGTACAGAGTTCATAATACAAGTTCAAAGGAAAGCATAGCTCAAAAGTCCAAGTTCTATTCTCATGTAAGCCTAAAATCGAAAATTTTATGCAAAACACTTACTAGAAACAACAGTAACCGACATGAACAACTAACATATACTCCTTCAACAAAAAGAAGCTACCCTATGTGTGAAAGTATGAGTATCAACATGAACACCAGTATATACCCCCCCACCAACTGAAATGTGCATTGTCCTCAATGCGTGAAAAGATAAGCACTAAGGACTAAATTGAAAGGAGAGGGAACAAAAATACCTGTGTCAGAGCTATAACTAAGCTGAAAAGCTGCACAAGGGTCAAAGTATCCATATTTCCAAAAAGAATGATTAATAACTGAGACGACAAGCTATGTACAATGAGTAACACAGAAATTACTCATGAGGAATGTCCTGGTAGATTGGATCTACCAACTCCTCCATGCTCTCCTGACGGTCAAAGTTCTCAAGAAATGGCTTTAGGCGCTGACCGTTGACTTTGATGATTTTTCCATTCTTAGGATTCTCAATCTCAACTGCACCATAGGGTGTAAGACCCCGAAATTTTCAATAGTAAATTTTCTTAATTATTATTATTTTATTTTATTTATTGCACACATGGAATTTTTTTATTGGCCATAGTGTGCCACGTGGCCACTTTTTGAGAAGGGTGCATGAGAATATTATGAATGCATTATAATTGAAATGCATTATTGTGTCGACAAGTGGTGGAGTAATGCATTATTGTGTCGGCAAGTGGTGGAATTTAATTGAGTGTCATTAATATAATAATAATTGAGCTTTAGTATATTAATATAAATTAATATAATAATATAATAATTTATATTAATATAATTAATATAAATTGTCGGCAAGTGGTGGAATTCAATTATATATATATATATATAGTGTGGGGCAAGGGGGATTGAATGGACGGAGGTATGTGTGTGTGTGTGTGTGTGTGTGTGTGTGTGTATAGTGTGGGGGAGGGGGACATGAGTGAAAGGAAGGGAGAATGACATGTCGGGGATGATAAGAGAGAGGGAGAGAAAGGGAGTTAGGATAAGGAGAGTGAGAGAAAAAAATAATGGAGGGGGGTTTTGTCGGCAATGAGTGAAGGGGAGAGGGGGAGAAAAAGGAGGGAGGAGGAGGAGAAAAAAAGAAGGGGAGAGCTCAGAAGAAAAGAAGGGGAGTCGGAGAAGAGGAGAAGGAAAACTAGGAGAGAAGAAAAGAAAAGAAAGAGAATGAGAGAAAAATGAGAAGCTAAGGGGAAGATGGAGCTGCACAAACGCAGAATACTCGGTAATTTAATTGCATAATTCCGAGCTTAGTGAGGTGAGATAGTATTTATATTTTGATTATATTTCAATTTTTGGAATGGAACATGGTATGATTTAATGATGAAATAATGACTTACATATATATAATATATGTATATCAATGGGGATTTCAAATCTTGGATTTTTATTTTATATGAAAATGAAAAGCTGAAACTTTGGGACTATTTTTCCCATCAATTATATCAACTCAGGATCATGTGTATCAAATTTGGGAATTTTCCGATGAGTAGATTAATTTCTATAATTTTCTGAAGTTTAGCAATACTGAAACTTTGAAAATTTGTAGTATATTGTGTATATGTCCGAAAATTCTAAAATTTGAGTATATTGTAAAGCTTGAATTTATGGATTTTTAGAGACAAGAATCATGGAAAAAGACCTATGGGTGAATGAGAATTTCTAGAGAGAAAAAGCTTCCTTGAAGCTTTAACAGTAGGCACAAGGTGTATTTTCATAGTTTATCGAAAAATTATGATTTTTACATATATGGTATAGATTGATTTTATATGAATTTAGAACTTTGAATCACTTCAATTGGATGTGAATTGTGAGAGAAATTGAGAACCGAAGTTGCCGAAAAATCTGAAATTTTATTAACGAGCCTACTTTGGCATCATTTTTAAATATGTTCGGATGGGAGGTGTTATACACCACCATAATATTTTGAAAGCTTGTATCACACAGATTCTATAACATCTTGAATCATCCAAATCGGATGAGTAACGAAGGAGATATAAGTGTGCAAAGTTGGCCAAAAAGATGGAAAATATTGACGTAACATGTACGTGAGTGTACATGTATAATCCTGTGTGGTGAAGGTGCATAGTAGACCATACAACCTCAATTGCAAATTAGTGCTTGTGAATATCATTTTGACTTGGAATTATTTTAAAAATCCTATTAAATTAAGTTGATATTAATGGGTACAAAAGTTGCTGTTTGGGAGGCATGAAAGAGCCTAGAAAATTATGGAGCATAGTGAAGGTGCACCATAAGGCTTACCATGTGACCTCATTGTATTTTGACTATTCTAGTATGATTTTTCAATCTAACAAAATTTGATAAATTCTGCAAAAATCAAACAAGTATCCTAGAGTGGATTATTTTGTAGAAAAATACATGTGGATAGAAAATTAACTATCTTCCAAATTGTGAGTCTTTGGAAAATAGTTAAAAATCATGAATAATTGATTTTTATAAAATCATGATGATTAGTGAAAGATCTTGGAAATACAAGTTATGGAAATCATATTGGCATATATATAAACTGTTAATATATGCATGTGATATTTGTAAAGTTTATAACATGCTGTTATTATTATGAATAAAATGATGAAGCATGTTAATTGTTATGTATAAAATACATACTTGTGATATTTGCCATAATTATTGCACATAAAATTGGCATATGGCATGTGGTGATGATGTTATGAGAAAGTGACTGGGCTTAACAGTAAATTCCATACATCTCATAGTAACAATGTGTTTTGAGAAAATAAAACCGTGCACTTGTCATGTGGATATGCGTAAATGGGCGCGCATGTTACGCGTGCAAGCAAAGCGGACAATATTGTTACTTGGAGAAGTACGGGGTGTTACAGTGGCACAGTTACATGTGGTGGCTCAAGTTGAGTGAGCAGAATGATTTATTTGTATATCACTGATATAAATGTTGATATGAGATATATGTTGAGCTGATATACTATGAAATGTATGCACAAATTGACATACATGAATTGTTGATATGAGATGTATGCCATATGTATTGCATAATTGCATCTGGCATGAGACACAGTTACATGTGAAATATATTGCATAGAAAATCATATGCATTTATGATTATTTTTGTAACTGTGGAGTTGAGATACCACCGAT
>JAESVK010069022.1:0-12119 GCA_017140935.1 Hamamelis virginiana
AAAAAAAAAAAAAAAAAAAAAAAAAAAAAAAAAAAAAAACCCACACATAATCTAACATTCCAACCATAAACATCAATCATCCAAAACAATCCATAAACATCTTCCAAACCACATCCTTCCACATTTTTTTTTTTTTTTTTTGTTACATGGTATACATCAATGTTAGTTGTTAGTCAATTAGTAGGAAATGAGACACCACAATGCGAGATTTGTGGGGCGTATGGGATCCAAGTCCACTACTTAAACAAACCACATCCTTCATTTGGTTTGTGGTTTTTTTTAAGTGTTTTGGTATATTTTGCTTTAATTCCAAGTAAAAGGTTCTCAAATTTGTTTGAACATAATAACTAAAAAAAAAAACATCTTCTAAAACCGGCATCCAGATCCTCTACTTGGGCTTGGATTTGCTTGGGTGATGTGGCATGATCTGGATGGTCTGCTTTTCACTCGGGTAATGTGCAGACCATCCAAATCATGCCATATCACCCAAGCACCAAGCATACCCAAGCAGAGGATTTTCATTCCTAAAACCGTTGTTTCAAACAGCGGTTCTATGTATTGTATAAAACCGCTGTTTGAAGCAACGGTTTTTAATTCTACATATATTTTGTGAGCCCCACTTGCCATGTGGCATGTTGATCAAGTCAGCAGAAGTTATTCATACAAATATATTTTTTTTAAATGTCATTTTTACAAATATTTTTCTTAAAAGATCATTTTTATTTAAAATAATAATAATAATAATAATACGGAGCATAATAAAATTTATGTAATTGATGTTGGGTTGTTGTTGCTTCCCCCTCACCCCAATAATTTAAGCTTATTCTATCACTAAGGACTGATTTTTTCTTTTTTCTTTTTATACGAAATATAGAAAATGAAGAGCATCAAAGGTTAAAGAAAAAAATCAAACACAGTTACAAGGAGTTTTATATCAGAAGTATGGGATTTTGATTTTTTTTTTTTATTTAAATTTTATTTTTAATTTTTTTTTCTGATCATTGGATGATGAATGAAATAATATCGCAATTGCTCCTTCAAAGCCAAGATTAATCGAATAGAGTGAAGCCAAGGAGAGAGGAACCATTCACCACTGACAAGCTAATTTTGTATCATTTTCTTGTAACCAAGCATAGCTTCCTTGCGCAGGGTATCCATCTTTGAAAAACTGCGGAAGACGGCGCACTACTGCCCGCCCTTAAAGTTCACCTTTAAGAGTTGACTCCTCCCAGGCTTTACGCGAGACCCAATAAATACCATAATTGTAAATGCAATAATGCCCTACCAAAAATATGAAATAACTTTATTAATTGGTTTTAAAAAAATAATATGAAAAATTAGCCTTCCGTGCTTCCGGTTTTCGTATAAAAGAGTAAAATATCACATTTATCTTTAAACTAAAGTCCCATTTTAAAATACCGCAGTAGAGACAAAAATTTCTAACAAATCACAAATTGCCACATAAATTAAATTAATTAAATTATAATTAATTAAAATGTGTCATATATCATCAAGTAGATCCACCTAAAGGTAAATAAGAAATCGTCTCGTATCTTATGTTATGTGGATTTGAAGAATTATAACTTGCTATGTGTTTTAAAATTGTGATTAAGTGGATAAATCAAATCTTGCCACCTAAGACCAAATAAGAAAAAATATTTAAAATAAATATTTATCTTTATCACTTAATAAATAATAAGAATAATTATTATTTATCATTATCATCCAAATGTAGTAAACCAAGCAAATGGTACCACATTGCCATATAAGAATGAGTTCCAAAGAATTAATATTTGTCCTTACAAATTAAATAAATAATGATAATTATTAAGAAGTCAATTCTTCTCCAAACACTCTACTCCCTACCACAACAAATAGGGGCGACTTCCAAAGGTTATTTGAAGACAATTCCCAAGTAAAAAAGCTCTATCAGATTGAAGCATCAAAGTCCTAAAGAACTTCCTAACAGTCAAGCCTTTAAATTGAAATCAAAGCCTTCATCAAATCTTTAAGTTAAAGATTAAAGTTTCAAATTGAAGATCAAGTTCAACGAGTCTTTAAACCTTTCAGATTCAAGAACAAATGATCGACACCCTTGAATCAAGAAATATACAAAGAGAAGAATCAGAAGATTTCATATTTTGTAAAAGATTAACAGAGATTGTTGGATTATATGTAGAATATATTAATCAAAATCAACATTTGTCTACTCTCTTTTCAGTGTTCATTTAAAAACACAAAATTTATGTGTACAACCGCATTTACATTTTTGTTGGATTATATGTAGAATATATTTTGAAAAATTGACCGTCGATTAAAATACCCTTCTTATGAATGTCATGTCTGTAAAAAATTACGGTGATCCAACTTTTGGTTTTTGAAAAATCTATCTGCAAAAATTATGACATCTCGAAGAATGAAAAAAGCACATTCTTTCATAGGGCCAGTTGCAGATCATATTTACCGTTAGATTAGATATCTCTTTTATGAATGTTATGTTTGCCAAAATTCACAATGATCCAACTATTGATTTTTTAAAAATGTCATAATTAAAAACTGTGTTTTTTTGGTTCTTGGAAATGTCACAATTTTTGCACCTAGGTTTTTCAAAAGGGTTTTATATCAATAGGCTCTTGGTATAAGAGTGCTTTACCAATAAGTCCCTGCCTTTTTTTATGATACTTGTATATGTGAAAGTTGATTAAAATTGACAAAAATACCCTTTCATTAACATGATATTATCCAATATTATCAGAAAATCAACTTAACAGAATATTTTTCAATATTATCTCCATGAATCAAGGAATATTTCAAATATTGAAACTCATTTACAAAAGAAAGTCTATCATAATCAACTTCCCTAAAATCATGGGATTATATCAAGATAAACTTAAATCATATATACATGACTCTGTTTGGGCCGAGTCAAAACATATGACTCATTGTGAACTTATTGTTCTACATTTGGCAAATTCTTTACATATTAATATGAGTCATGTCTCATTGTGGGTGTGACTCTTGATATAAAAGACTATTGAGTATAAATTGACACATTGTGGGAGTGATTTTTAAATTTGAACCATAACCCAAAGTCATGTTTCATTGTAAGTGTGATTTTTAAGTTTGAAAAATTACACAGAGTACATGTCATGAATCATTGTGGGCGTGCTTAGACCATATTGGACCATTGCACAGAGTCGTGACTCTGTGTGAGCGTGCTTATTAATCTTGGATCAGTGCACAGAGTCATGACTCTGTGTGAGCGTGACACATTATTAGTCCGACACAACATGAGGAAAGGAAAATATAATGCATGTGCAAGATTGCATAAACCCAGTCTTCCTAAAGGTACTTTATACGATATGATTCCCATGATTTTATCCATGTTTCTAGAATTAAATTGAACCAAATATGATATAGAAAATGAATTTACCTCTGTAAAAAAATATTCTTTCATACACAAATGAAATAATAAATATGCATATAAATCATGTAAAAACTAAAATAAAACTAACCTTTTTTGAAGAACAAACCACCCACTTTAAAATATCTTGAAGCAACAATAATGGAAGTGTTTTAACCGGAAGTGAACACATGAGGCTATGGAGATGAGGCTATGGAGGTTTCAGATATTTATGTGGGTAATGACCATGAATACGTGAGGTGAGGCTATGCTGGGGAAATGGCCATGAACACGTGAGGTGAGGTTATGAAGATTTTCGGATAAAACTGTTTTTGGGGCTATTATTAAGGAAAGACAATGAAAGGTCTCCAAAATTCTGATTACAATTCAAATTCAAAAAATAAACCTATATCACACTTACCTAATCCGTAGGAGATGTTATTCAAATATTAAATTATCTATTCACAATAAATCATGAAATAATATTTTAACTAAAATCAAGCTTAAAATAAGGAAAGTGTATTATAGACAATCTATACTTTATAGTTGACTTCTAATTTGACCTGGAGGGGCCTATCAGTATAAAATCGCATACTTTGGACTTAGTGATAAAAAAGACCATAATCAGAGGCCTATTGATCATTTTCCCTTTTCAAAAATCAACAGTTGAATTATAGTAATTTTGGGCAACTATGACATTCATAAGAAGTTAGTGTATTTTATCTGACGATCGGTTTTTCAAAATATATTCACATATGAACCAACAAAAATGTAAATGTGGTATTTTAAAATAAAGCTTTAGTTTAAGAGTAAATGGGGAAATTTACTCTTTTATATGAAAGTTGGGAGCTAGTGCAGAAGGCTAATTTGGGAGAGCGAATAGCGCTTCCCATTTCTACTTTAAAAAAAAAAAAAAAAAATTAGCGCTTCCTAAATAATATTGAGTAATAAACTAATAATTTTACGGATTATTAGTTTTGAAATACAGTGATATATCATGTGGTGAAAATTTTTATGAAAAAATTTACAAAATTAAATATAGCTAGTGTGAGCATATATACCACTAAAATAAAATATTCAAAATTATTAAACAGTTCACATTTAAATAAAATTGAGAAATCAAAGTTATATAAAATAAAAATAAGCTAAATCGAGAAATATGAACTCATATATATATTATATATATATAGAGCAGTTGTGCTGATGTGGCGGCCCTAGAATTACTTCCCTCCCTCGTACTCTTCTCTCCTTGATTCACTCCATTCCTTCATTTCTATTGGTTCAAACCACACCCATTATCTTTAATTCCCACCAGATGCACAACAATTTATGCAACCCTTCACATTCCAAGTATATACTCTCCCATGCACAACAACCTATACTCTCTCTCTTTTTCTCACTGTTATTAACTCAGCTAGCTATACACTCTCCTAGCCACTTTCAACGACCGACCGTTCATCTCCTCAACTCTCTCTCCCAGTGGCACTTTCAACCATCTTCTCCCTCTCCTTCTCTTCTTCTTTTTCAGTTTCTAGCTCACTGTAAGTGGATCAGCTCACTGCATATCTGTAAGTAGCTCACTGTTCAGTTTTTTTTCTTTCTTTTCTTTCTCTAATAATATTATTTAACATCTGTCTCTCACTCTCCATGCTTTGCGTGTTCATTTTCTTTTCTCATTGTGAGATAGCGCCACTTTCAACCATCTTCTCCCTCTACTTCTCTTCTTCTTTTTTCTTTCCATGCTCACTGCATATCTGTAAGTAGCTCACTGTTCAGTTTTTTTTTTTCCTTTATTTCTCTAATAATATTATTTAACATCTGTCTCTCACTCTCCCTGCTCTGCGTGTTCATATTCTTTTCTCACCGTGAGATAGCGCCACTTTCAACCATCTTCTCCCTCTCCTTCTCTTCTTCTCTTTTCTTTCCATGCATAAGTGGATCAGTTTCTAGCTCACTGTAAGTGGATCAGCTCCCTGCATGTTTAGTTTTTTTTTTCTTTTCTTTCTCTAGCTCATACTATTTAACATCTCTCTCCCACTCTCCCTGCGTGGTCAGTTTTTTTTTTTTTCTTATTCTTTTCTTTCACTCTCTCTGTCATATAGATCAGCTCCCTGTGTGTTTAGTTTTTTTTTTTTTTTTTCATTTTCTTTTCTTTCTCTAATATTATTCAACATCTCTCTCTCACTCTCCCTGCGTGTTCATTTATCTCCTCATTTTCACAGGAGAGTCTTTTTCTCATTGTGAGATACTAGCTCTATTGTTAGATCAGCTCCCTACGTGTTCAGGTTTTTTTTTCTTTTCTTTTCTTTCTCTAATATTATTCAACATCTCTCTCTCACTCTATCTGTTGTTGAATAAACTCCCGGCATGTTCAGGTTTTTTTTTTTCTTTCTCTAACATTATTCAACATCTCCCTCTCACTCTCTCTGTCATTTACGATTTTTTAAGTTCTAAGGCGTGGCATGTGAGATGGAATCTACCTATTCCAAATATACTTAATAATAATGGTTTATAATCAGCATTCTTCTCAAATTTGAATTTTCTTAGTATCTCTGTTGTTGAATATATATATATAGACTTTGGTTGGTTGCTGAGGAAGTTGAGGAATAGAAAGGAAAAAAAAAACCCTGAAAAGTGGATGTCTCATGGTAGCAAAATCTTATTATATATATATATCGGTTACTTTTATGAAAGCTAATGAGTAAGGAGTGGATGCTCATGGTAAAAGTGGATGTTCACTTATGCAATGCTTTGAAGCTGGATTTTTAGGTGAATGGCCTTTAATTAATAACGGCCAAACACCCTATCAAATGGTAGCAAAATCATTCATCTCGAGTGATGCATAGAATCTGACTAAAACCTTAAACATCATTTCATGGAATCTTAAGACATAGTGATCTAATGGTTATATTAATTAGTTCGAGTTTTATTAAGTGGATTAATTAGTTCAGGTTTTATTAAGTGGATCAATTTTCTTTGGATTAGATAAACTCCTTAAGAATGCCATGCTTGCAAAAAACCATAGTGATCTAATGGTTAGTTTTTGAATAACGACCATTGGATAATTTGTGATTTTTAGCATTTTTCAAAAACCGACGATTGGATAATTGTGATTTTTGGCAATCACAATATTGATAAGATGTATCTTCAAACCCAAAATTTTAATATTAATATTAATTAAAATAAAGATTCATAATTTGTAAAATACAAAACCCGCCGATGGATTAGATAAACTCCTTATAAATGCCATGCTTGCAAAAACCATAGTGATCTAATGGTTAGTTTTTGAATAACGACCATTGGATAATTTGTGATATTTAGCATTTTTCAAAAGCTGACCATTGGATAATTGTGATTTTTGGCAATCACAATATTCATAAGATGTATCTTCAAACCCAAATTTTAATATTAATATTAATTAAAATAAAGATTCATAATTTGTAAAATACAAAACCCGCCGTTGGATTAGATAAACTCCTTATGAATGCCATGCTTGCAAAAAACCATAGTGATCTAATGATTAGTTTTTGAATAACGACCATTGGATAATTGTGATTTTTGGCAATCACAATATTCATAAGATGTTTCTTCAAACCCATAATTTTAATATTAATATCAATTAAAATAAAGATTCATAATTTGTAAAATACAAAACCCGCCGTTGGATTAGATAAACTCCTTAGTGAAGCGTGAGTTGAAAAAATTAATTGCGGAACAGTAAGTGCAGATATATACATATTGAAATTCATATATAATAACCATATTCATATAATGCATGATAGAAAATTGTTTATTTTTTTCATAGAAAAAATACTTCAGGGAGAGCAACACGTGTTTCGAAGAAAAAGACGTGTCTTGAAGAAAAAGACGTGTTTATAATGTATGTTTTGAAGAAATAAAGAAATAAAGAGTATGCGTACATCAAAAAGGTAATATTTTGAAAATATGTTGTAACATCCATTATTGGTTTATCATATTTCAAAAAAATTGACACTCTAATATGCAGTTCTATAGACGTCGTAAACACGAGTATAAAAAAAAGTACATGTCAATGTGCATGAAAATCATAAGGTATTTGATTCTTAATATACAATGAAATAGATATATTTTACCTCATTATTATGTATGGCTTATTTAAAAATTGTAATTTTCTTTTTTACAGATATATGGCAAATATCGCGGGCAAGCAGTTGAAGAAGAGTTAATTAATTGTGCTTTATTTCATAGGATTCCTTCCTTACATTAATATTTAATGAATCTTTATTAATTTTATAAGTTTTTACACTAAAATGAAAAAAATTTATGTATTGTACTTCGATATAGAGTAAACGTCATTTTCTTTTTATTTTATTACTGTGCTAATTAATTTACTGTTCATAATTCAATTTGTGGTTGCCGCACATTGTGCATTCCGTGCATCGCGCGGGTCAATACTAGTATATATATATATGATACAAAATATGAACTTTCAATACGTGGATCGAACATTTAAGCATCCCTAACAACATTTAAGCACCTTCAATCCTCTCTAAATTTTCAATTGGCTAGGCTTGTTTTGACCTATATATGGTACGTTGGTCTTTTGATATTTCGATTAATCACTGTTAAAATTTGAGAATGCAGTGCTAATTATTGTAGATATTTCATTAAAATTTGGTGACTACGGTAATATATGATGGATTTAACTTTTCATTTTTTGTATACAAATATAGGTTATCAAAATTTTATTGTCATCACAATCCTTTTTTTTTTTTTTTACGACTAGAATTGTACGACGTGCAAATTTTTGTTTAAAAAATAATTTTTAAAGAATCAAATATAATACAAGCAATATAAATACAATAAAATATTCAAATTTACTTAAAAATTTGTCATTTTAAAAAGTTTTGAGAAACCTTATAATTAAAAAAAAAAAAAAAAAAAATTTAAAAAAAAAATTTAAAAAAAATAAAATTTTTTTTTTTTTTTTTTTTTTACAATTAGAACTAATAGATTGTTAATAAAAAAATATTTTAAGGAACCTAGTATTTGATTAATCATGTGTTTATTTAGAAATGAATCAATATTTATAAGAATTTTTAATTTAATAAAAAATATTTTTATTTTACGTGGTAGAATTTTATTAGAAGACCTTTATTGTACTCTATAGGATTTTAGGGGACCATGCTTGTGTTTGAGAAATCGAGTTTGACTTATAAATAAATTATAAGCTTAATTTGTATTTTTATATATATTATAGATTTCTAGCTTCATTGATGTTTCAATTTTTGCATCACTTGCCTCCAAGATGCATACAAGTTTTTTTTTCTTTTTAAAAAAAAAAAAAAAAAAACTATAAGATGGATAGAAGTTGGGGAATTCCACCAATATATTCCACTTCATTGGTAATAAATAAAAATTTATAGTTTTTGCAATGCATTTGCACAATCATTGCTAGTAATCGTTGCTAGGGGATTTTTTTAAGGATATATAATTTTCTTGAGAATAATCAATTGATTGGTTGCAAAACGTTAGAATTATTTTCAAAGATCTCTAATTGTTCTCCCAAATTACAGCCCTAGTTGCAAAGAAGAGCACACTCTCAACCACCATTAACCATACCTCATCGTCGGCGACAATTCTTACTGTTGACGATTCTTCTCCGTTCCTCTCTTGCCAGAAACAAGTATCTCTATTTCTCTTTGGTTCTATATAAACTTGCCCTAGCTGCACAAATCAGAAATGTTGGCTCTTCTCTCTCCATCTTAATTTTTGATTCAAAACCTTGACCCTATCCAGTTGTTGTTGGTCTGACCAAAGGCTGGTGGATTCTGGTTCTGTTTGAAACCCTACAATCATTCAAGTAAGTTAAAAAATTTTCTTTGTTATTTGATTTTCCGTTTGTTTCTCGGTAAAGAATGTTGGAAATATTTAAGCTTGCTTTTAATACTACTTGTTGGGGATGCAGCGGAAGCATAACACAAACACAATTATACATATTCCTATAGAACATATGGAGATGTACGCCTTAAAGGCTGTACAGAGCTCCTACACAAACACACAAAAGACTCTCAAACTTTCTTTGTCTCTTTTAGACCTTCTCTTTTGGTCTCACTTGGTTGGTTACAATATGTGTAGGCCGGATTGTCCCTTTATATAGAGCCATACATACATGCATCATCAATCCTCTTAAAGACTCTTTATTATCCTAGACACCATTCATGAACTAAACAAAATACATGAACCACATTAAGTTCAAATACATGAACCAACCTAAATACTTTGTAGCTACCAAATATAATAATTATGAATTACTATTTCCCAACAAAGAATCGGGAGAGGAAAGGAATATGTATGAATCCTCTACCTCATTGTTCTTGAAAACCGAACAAAGCCTTATTGTTCTTTTCCCTTATTCAATCACATTTATCATGGTTTATTAGAATCTAGGGTTTAAGATAGTTTATCGATCCCCTAGGCACATAAAACACCTAAATGTACAGAGTTTTAATTCATAAAAACTGACGAATATGTTTTTGTTGTTGCTGTTATTAGATCTTTGAGATTATTCTTTTTTATTTGTATTATTTATTTTGTATAATCCCTTCGTAATTATAGTTTTTATGTTCTTTAATTTTCAATTAATTATGTAATTATGTTTTCAGAATTGATTAAGTGTTGGTGGAGTCTCACCTAAGCTAAAGGTTATGGATACTGAGCTAAATAAGGTGAAAACTTTATTTTTCATCAAAATAAACAGAGATCAATGAGGTGTGGTTATACTTCTTACAATTTGTGATATAATTTGTATTTTACATGAGAATAAGTCTACTTTGGTAGGATTCAGAAGCAGTGAGAATATATATATATATATATATTCACATTGCTTGACTGAATTTTCTTTGCATTTCTGAAATGATGTTTGAAATGATATTTCTCACGTGAGTTTGACATTGACACCCCTCACAAATTGAAATGCAATTAATTAATTTGGAAATGGTAATTGCCCTTTTCTTTTTATTCATTTTAATTCTAGTTTTGTAATTTGGGGAGAAGTATATATGGAGGCCATCGTATTTGTCTTGCCTATATTTGTCTTGTTAGTAAAAAAAAAAGAAAGGTTGAGTACTCCCAGTTCTACTTTGAATAGGATTTCGTGTTGGAATATGTTTATAAGGCTATCTCCAATAGTTAAGCATTTTCCTCCCCAAGCCAATTTTTGGCTAATGATGCAAATGGTTAATGCAAATTTGGACCCATTTTTTTCCAAGACCTACAAAATATATTGGGATTTGTGCTTGATAGTAGGGAAGAGACTAGGGAGAGATAGAGAGTAAGAGAGTAAATGTTCCCATTTAGCCTGTTGGAAAGGCATTAAATGTACTAAAATTCTAAATCAAACCAAACCATAATAGGCCGTAAAACAAATCAAATTGATTCACACAATTTCTCCTGTTTGAATGGTTTTTTAATATATATTTTTTTAAATGAGCCACCCTATTTTTAAAAATATTATTTATCTTTACTACTCTTCTTCTTCAAGCACAAAAAGGTTGCAAATTATAAAAAGTTTCTACAAACTCTCATTCTCGATTCTCCATAATTAATTCCATCCCTCAAGTAAATACTCGAAACTATGCTACAAACCATTTTTTTTTGGTCCAATTTAGTTCGATTTTATAGGTTAGCCCTTTTTTTCACCCCTAATAGAGAGAGCTAAGAAAAAAACTTGCACCATTGGAGCACCTCAATCCAAATGTCTAGTCATTTCACTGCATTATTTTTTTTTTTTAAAAAAAGAAAAGAATATGGATGGCCAAAAATAGCTTTTACCAATGGAAATGCTCTAAAAGTAATAAGGCATACTTTAATTTTCATAGTCCAAATCCATGTAGAAATCTTGTAGACTCTAATTTCTTCTTCTTTAATTCCCCACTTCCGAGGCCGATTTTTCTTATATGAAAAGTCAGCTAAAAAGAAGTCTATTCGAGAGAAGTTAGAAAAATTTGCTTTTGAAAATCCATGTTTGTAGAAGGCATAATTTCCACACTTTTCTTCTTTTCTATTCAAAAGGATTTTTAAAATATCCACATACCAAACACTATTCTTTTTTTTTTCAAAATCTTTTTAAATAGTCCATCTTAAGAATTACTTTTACAAATAACTTAGAAGTTATGCTAATCTATATATAATTTTTCTCATGATTAGGTCGTACAATTTTATTTTTTGGATAATCGGAAAGAACATATATATAAAATACACACACATACCCACACAGAAACATCACCTAAATACCCATCTTTAAAAGCATACCTTTTCTTTTAGAGGTGTGATAGAAGTCTACTTCTAACCGATGTAGGAAAAAATACAATTTTTCATTATCATGTAGCACGTATAATAGTTCATGAAAAGGAAAAAAAAAATTGGGGGAAGGGGGGACACGTGGCATGCAAATTCTGACATGGCAAGCCGGCCGTCCGTACGTTTCTAATGAGACAAACGAGTATATAAGCAGTTGCAGAGGCACTGATATATGCGTTCTGCTTCCACTTTTTAGAAAGCTGAAGCGATTTTCTCTCTCTAGAGCAACCTAGGGTTTCGTTCCCAGCCATTCTCCTCAGAAGATTTCTTTCCACACTTGTCAAGGTATATACCTTCTTCAGAACTCTTTCTTTCTCTGCTTTAGTGCTCCTAAAATGTGCTTTAAAGCTTTCTTTTGCTTACCGTACCTTACATG